>JABCKB010000857.1:0-20456 GCA_013184455.1 Fusarium continuum | reverse complement strand
AGATATTTTACAATGTGTGATTTAAACATTATATGCGCTTTGTTTTTTAATACCCTTAATGGGCGCTTGGGACGAAAAGTGCAAAGTTCTGATAAGATCTTATAGCTTGAATCTGTCAAGCTATTTTTTTCGAGCCGCCCGTCTCTTGGTATCATGACAAAGCCTCAGCGACTAAGTAAATGGGTAGAAATGGCATGAATAAGATATTTATCACTCTTAGATAGAAAGTAAAGCAATTCTGGAATGGTGAGCCTATATCCCTCTCCCATCATGCACCATGTTGCAATCATAGCAAATTCGTGTCTCTATCAAGGAATTTCTATTTGATTTCATAAATTATTGCACTAGCGTGCTTTTTATTCCAGTTGGCACTGGTTTCCGACTATCTGCCATAATTTTAATTATACATCACTTGAAGAATGAATATGCTGCCCTCGGGCCGAGGTTATATACCACTATACATACCCAAGCTGAGAAAGGAAAAGATTGAACTTCATTCACCTTCATCTATAGAGTATCTCGGGTGGCTTTTAAACAGGATCACAGGAATAAGCGTTGCTTTCTCGCATGCTGACTGGTATAAGCAACGGTACTTGACACAGCGGCCTAGAGTCGGACATCATAATCAACCCTAGAAATCTACAAAAGCTGACTTGGCGTTCATCATTGCATTGAATATAGCAGAACCCCTCAGATTGACTTTCTAGTGATAAATGAGTAAGAAACGTAACAAGTAGGAGGTCACTTGGTGGAAAATATAGCTACATAGACATCGGGGGAACCTGAGGGCAGATACAGAGATCTTATTGGATAATTATGAGACATATCAGCGCAGACACGAGGCTCCGGGCGTAGACATAGGGTGAGTTAGTAGGCGAGGAGGGCCAGAGATGTTACTCTAAGACTCAACAGCTTGAATAGTTCTGATTTACTATCTCGCAACCCCCAGCACTATAAGAAATAGCTTATTTCTCCCTAGAAATCAATATACAAGATTTGTATCAAGGAATGTTCAACGGGGCCAGATAGATAGCCCACTTGGCTGAATCAGGCCAGGGCTTGCTCTGGTCTGGGTATAAAATGAACTCGACCTGTTGAAGTTCCTGGTAAATGCCACTGGAGCTACCTTGGGCAGTTTGCCACTTCTCTCGAATCTCGTTGATGAAGGCATTATCAGGATCAGCAACAATGATGCCACCATGCTCAATGCCACTACCCCTGACCGTTTCGCCGTTTGCGAAGACGCCACCGGTGCCTGTGATTCGTCTGTCCGAAATTTCGATGGCTTTAATGCCCGCAGTGATGGAAGCTGCGAGAGCAGGGGCCAGGAGGCTACCCAAGGCAATCAGGCTGACTTTAGTAAGGCCGAACATATTGAAGGTGGCAAGTGGTTCCTAGGATCATGCGTTAGTACTCAGAAGCTGAACGGGGGCACGAGGTCTCATCCATACTTGGCAGAGTAACAAATATTGGAAAACCAGATGTGTAGAAGGCTTCAACGATTGAGGCTGTAATGTGTGGAGTAGTGTTGTGAAATGACTTGTAGATGGGAGAGAGGTCAAGTGACCTTTTATACCTTTCTGGCCTCGGTCTTGGTACTTTTCAGCATACTTTCTCGTGCATGATGCCATTGCTGTGCGCCAAAGCGGTGAGTCTAGGTGGCAAGTTCCAAGGTTTAGATTTGCAGAGGCAATCACGGCATAGCCTCAAGTAGATCGCGCGTCAATGGCAATGATTATCCCTACTATCCAGGTTACAAGGAATCCTGAAGGATCGTGCCTTGTATCAAAGTGCTTACATGTCATGTTCGTGGCAGCGACGATCAAAGACGGAAACCTTCTTCAGGACTACGTAAACACGGCTATGGCAGAATCATCATGTACGATGACGGGGTCACGGCAGTTCACCTGGCCGCGGCTTCACTGTGAGCAAACACGACCGGGGGTGGGGGAAGATGCTACAGTGTGAAAGTGATTCATTGTCACTATTCTCTAAGACTTGATGAAAATGAGTTGCTATCTCTGATAGACCCTCGGTGCCGGTTTTTGATTACCAACGGTGTCTATCTTGTACGAGCTGATAACTAAAGGGGGCTCTGCAGCCAGAAAAACACATCACGCCCTACTCGCATACTTGAGAAGGAAAAGGGGAGCTATTAACAGACAGTTGGACCATCGTCAAGCAGCTCACTGAATATCTCTATCAAAGCACTGGTGTGTCGGGTCCTCCTTGCACTCATGCCCGTTACTCAAAGTATAAGAAAATTCCAACTGTCCGAGTTCCGCGGCGCCATTGCTCATGGTTACTTCAGTGTCAGCAACGCCTCCGCCGTCAGGACAAGCATCCTGGATAGCATTGAACATATCATGGCAGACATTAGCAATGTCATCGGCCGTGGGGAAGAGGTGAAAGAAGTCGAAGACGCTCTTGATACCAAGCTTGCAGAAGGTCCCGTTGTTGCATAGAAGGCGCATGACATCAAGCTCCATGTCTCTAGCCATCATGTTTCCGGCATCCTTGATAAAGTCGTCACAAAAGTGCCCTTCTGCTCTTTCTAGAAGGTCTTTGCTCCCGGTTACAGTGGAGCAGGCCACGTTCTTCAACGTCACCTTCCAACTGTCGCCATTTTCTTGTCTGGCTATGACTACGCCAGTACTGGTGATGTTCGGTCGATATAGTTGACCTTCTTTCACCATGCGGTCGATCCAGTGATCAAAGTCTAGATCGCTGTCGCGGAAGTTTTCCAACAGCTTTCCGGATGATCGTGACGCCGCGGTTGCGCTTGGCGCCTGAGGAGTATGCTTCAATGCCTATAAACTTTCAGCAAACAAAGCCCATTACAGTTGTTCCTCGTCTAGAGAACCTCAGCGGGCAAGGAACCGGCGACATACCTCGGCACCGGCAGCAGCCAATAGTAGAGAGGCTCGCGTCAGATACATGATGTCGTTGGAGTTGGTCAAGTAGACAAGTGGAAGACTACAAAGTCCTAAGTTTTCAAAATTTAGACGTTTTTGCTATTTTCCTCAGAGGAATGACTTGGGTTTGAACCAGTCTGCTTTTAATGGTTGCGGTTGTTGGCTGGGGTTGGTGTGAACCTTTGCTGGCCAACGTCATTGCGGTCTTGTCACCACGAGGCCGGCGATTGGAAAACAAGTGATACACGTCTGTCATGACCTTCAGCTGAGGGCGCGGCGGCCGCCTCGATGCTCCCCAAGCGATGCACGTTGTAGGTCGTCGAAACATTTGATGGACGGGCCGACGCACAGCCTTGTTTATCCCGGCCTCATCCTTGCAAATGATCTTCATAAAGCAAATGTTAGTTCCAAGACCTATGATCCAAGCCAAGCAGTATGTATGTATGTACCAGGACTCGCTTCAAGAGGCTAAGCTTCCTTGTCATCTCGGGCAGCGACCCAATCACAACGTTCAACACTTGGCGATCACACCGAATTCAGATCAGAAATGTAAGACCCCCACCACTAATTAGGATCAGATTCCTTCAGGTGAAGGGGAGCATTGTTAGTGGGCTGGGAACATAGCCTTCTCTGGAGTCGGCGATCCCATCCGGAAAGACTTCAAGATCTAAAGGTAACGCCATGATACTTCTTAACATAATGCAGAAGATCAAATCCTGCGGATGCTTGATCAACTACCGAATTCCAAATCATTCAGATCTACGTCATCAATGTCGAGACGGGTTACCAGTTTTAGAAGTTGCTTCGCTGGAGGAAATTGATCTTGTTCCATCCACTTCCAAGCATATGCGCGCTACGGAAGTAGCGGTCCTTACAGATTTCGTGGTGTTCTATGGCTATGTAATGTTCTAGTCCCATTTATTTGCAAGTTCGTCCAACGAGGTGTCGAGTTGTTTCTCGTAGGACAGCAGGTCACAAGTGCGAAACTAATTAGTCGTTGCAACCATTGGTGTAATCACGAAATTGGTAGGCAGCCTAAACTGTTCTTTGTGCCGATAGTTGTGTCAAATAATTGTAAATAACTAGACTGTGCTATGTAAAGGATACATCTGCAAAGGATTTTGAAATTCATCTTATGATGCTTAAAGTCTCGGTTTGAGACCAGACAAATTCGTCATGATTCCAGTGGTGATTATCTAGTCATAACCTCAGGCTCATATAACGGTTCCTAAGACATTGAGAAACCGTGAGATAGAGGTCGGTCACTTGATCGTGATGATCAAATAAAGACAGTAGCATAGTGAATTGTAGTTTCATTCTGTCTGAAGGAAGTCGATAACTATCTGCATCAAAGCCACTAAATTCAAGCACAACGATCGTCGCTGGTCTACTAATATCTCTGTCACCTGTCATTCCTCTGTTGCCGACGATACATCGAATAGATGACCTTGGCCAAAGATAATGCCGTCCTAATTATCCTCGTTGCATTGTCCGGCGTTGGCATCAGCGCTGCGGCAAAATCGTAAGTAGCTGATGAAATCAATGGGGAAGAAACTACACACCTGTACTTCCAGTTGGTGTAAGAGCTGACGCCGCCCTGGTCACAGGCGTTGATTTCCTTTTGGAACCCATCATAACATTCATCGACACTTATCTCCCTTTCATCATCACCGGTGCTGATACGCTCAAGGACCAAGTCCACTTTCTTGGTGCTATCAAGGTTGTAGCAGGCTCCAAGAGCTTCACCAGCAGACCATTTGTTGATGTGGAACTTCAACTCGCAGTTTTCCTTTGCCTTGGTCAGGGCAAAGGTTCTCTGCGTGGCCCATGTAGCACCGCTAGTGTGACATTCACCAACGACCAAGGTCAGGCCGGCGAGGAGGCAAGCGAAGGAGCGCATTGTAAGTGAAGAGCAGAGCAAGAAGAGGGTAGGCTGTGGAGGGGTAGAATTATGTTTGATAGTAATGTAAGTGTTCGTGTGAGAGAAGGTGGAAGTTGTGATACTATCTCCAAAAGGGCCCTTTTTCCATCTATCTATACTTTTTGTCTACGCTCTGTCTATCTCCAACTTCATCATTGCCAAGTTTCTCAACTCTTCTCTACCTAGGTACTATGTCGTAATTGGTGACGTGCTGCAGCATCCAGAAATGTGATGCCCATATGCGATCAGCATCGTCAGAATCCTGCCGCAAGGTTGAGTCTCCCCTTGGCAGTACAGAAGCTATACAGAGGTATCCTGACTCACTCAATCACGACGATGTATAGATACACCGAGCGACGAGCATTCAAAATGTATAGGTTCAGGTACGTAATACTGATCAGCACTTGATAGCAGGTATTCTAATTATTCCATCAGGTGGCAAGATAGGTATTTCTCATCAACCTCCATTGATAGATACTACTATTGGATAATTGGCCCTGCAGCCCTGGAAGATTATATGGCTTATTCGGAAAATCGGAAGATTTCCTCTACGTAGCGTAGCGCCGGCACAGCCAAAAGGAGTCCTCTGCTGAGTCCGACAGACTCAGCTCTTACAGCTCCGCCTCACAATTTAGGAGATAAAACAAATTCAAGGGTAAGAATCCTGAAAAGTGGGTGGTCCCCGGAACGGATATCGTCATAATTCTGGAGTCGGTGACAAGGGGGCACATCCTTTTGGATCTGCACGTGGGATAACGTTACGTTCCCTAATCCCTGACGATTTCTAAAGGTAATTTCTGCCTAGCCAGGATCTTACACCATCGGCTGAAATACTAGGAACCATGCAGCGGGCACTCCCGTTCAAGTTTATCGGTGTGATCGGCATTGGTTTTCCATTCTATGTAGGCCAAATGCCTAAGTGTGAGGCTGTGACCAAGGCGGAGGATGGCTAAAAGATCTTCTCTCGTTCCTTTGATGGTCTTCTAGGCGGCCGCCAGAAGGATGTTAACCATTTTGGTTTCGCTTTTCGGCAGATGAATTTCACTGTGTTATTGGGCACATACGGGCGACGATCCTGTTTGCGAAGCTTATGACATTTTGGTGATGTGATAATGTGACAACAAACTATCAAGGATAGGATGGGCTGCCTCAGAGTAGAGACTTTGCCTCTCGCCGGCTCGCCTGGGCAAGATCTGGACATGATCCCCCACAACTATGAACACATCGCTTAGCATCAGGCGCCGCCAGGATGTTGTTGGAAGATACGGCCTAGATAAGTCTATAAAATCACAGCGGTCCCCGTCAGTTTAGAGGAAGAGCTGGATACCGGTACTCATCATAACCTCGTCCACAAGAAGCATTTCAACAGGAAAACTTCTCAACATGCAGCTACTCTCCTTCTCCTATGTATTCCTGGCTGTGTTGGGTGTGCATGCCTTGCCTACCAAAGAAAGTCGCGCCGCACTGGCACTAGGCGTAAGTAACTGGATTCCCCTTCCATTGCGATTCTGCGGCATTATGTTAATCGTCATAACCTTGAGCAGCAATGTACAGCCTTTGAAGGACAATGCCTTGTTAACGGTCGTCGTGAAATCTGCAACATCGGAAAAGTATATCTCCCCATCTCGCCTTACACTAAGTATCATAACGTCACTAACCCTCCTAGTGCTCCGCCGTGAACACCAACTGCGATAATGACGGCGGTATTGTTAGTTGTAGCTGAATCCTAGCTTAGGACTAGCGGGATTTGGATTGTGATTGAGTCCTCAAGGTACTAGTGCCGAGGTCGAGGACACGTTTTTGTCAAGTAGACTGAAACGCTGGGGCCTGTTGAATAACACCACAATTCTGTTTCTTGACATTCCAAGCAACTGTACTAATTGTAATGACTTTTTCTATCAATGAAATCCTTCCCTTGGGCTACTCTCGATTGTATAATAGCCCCTCAAGTGACACATTGTCAATCTAAGGAAGAGTATACGGTATAACAGTAGAAACTTTTCCCACTTTCCAAACGCCTCGGCAGCAGTCAAGCTGGCCCTCTTCACATCTGGAAAATGAGTCCCGAAGATCGAATATTTCTCCCTTGCGAGTTTATTGATCGACATATCTCTTCTATTTCAGATGGATTTGGGCGCTTTCTTGAGTGTAACTAACCCAGTCCTTGGGACAAATCCTGCTGCACGCAGTGTTTTCAGCATTGTTGATTCGAAATCCATCGTTAATGGTGTCTTAAGACAAGACAGCCTTTAAACAGAAAATGGTCTGCAACGGATCAAGTGCAGAGAGGATCCTGCAGTAGCGGAGCCACGTTGGGAAAACAAATACCTAGTGCAAAAGCGGCATTCTTCACCTGCAATAATATAAAGGATGCACAGTGATGTTAACTTGAAGCTACAAGGTAAGATTGCTCGATCAACGCAAGGATGCAGCTATTAACGTAAAGGATTCGTACTTGATCTGGCCATTCCACCGGGTCGACTTTCGCCCAACCAAATATATACATCACTGTGAGCCAGTTAATCAATTTTGAATAATTGATTATCACATAATAAGATTCACCGTGTAATGGAAAAAGGCAAGATTTGTCTTGTTTTCCTATCACTTTCGTTCTTCAAAAATTGGCATTTGATCACTCAGACTCGTATGGCCTAGTAGCAATTCTCCGAGTCCTGACGCCCGAGGGTAAGGCCGACAACTCAAGCTGGCATAGTTATTTCCAATCTATTCTCACATATATGTTTTTTGAACAGCCCTGTTCTCACGGGCCAGAAATTCCTCAAAACTGCCCAAGGGTATCCCCCATGTCTTGACTTTCTCAGCATCAACACATTGCTCCCCATCCCGCAGAAACAGCGATGCCCCGATGAACGGATTCTTGTGTATATCGCGTTCTATCTCATCTTCAGTGTAAAAAGTAGCCTTCATCTCACGTCCAGTCGCTGCAGATAGAGTTTTCATCATCTGGACAGGCGTCAACCTCTCGCCCACAAGATCGATGCCATGGCCATGGAAACGTGTAGGATCGCGCAGGGCAGCAACAGCAAAGTGTGCTATGTCTTCAGGGTCGATCAAGTTGAGCTTGGTGTCGGGCGTCAATGCCGTCAACCAGGTGTTCTGCTCAAAGAGCTCGCGATAGAAGCGTGCCCTGGGCTCGAGCAGATTGGTCATGATGAAGCCAGGACGGATGATGGTCCAGTGCGAGAAGTCGGCACGCTGCACCAAGCCCTCGATTATGTTCTTGACAAACAAGCTCTTGGGGAGTAGATGCTTGGGTGGGAGGAGGGTGCGCTTCTCGGGGGCATCGGCGCTGATGGAGCTTGAGTAGACGACGTCGGAGACGCCTTTTGCCTTGGCCAGCTCAAGGATCTTTTGGGCCCAAACGCGCTCATCATCTAGATCTGTATAATTGGGGCTCAAAACCAAGAACAGCTTGTCACAGCCTGCAAGGCCGGACGCGAGGGCAGCGTCATCGCCCCAGTCGCCATGGTTTAACACAACACCCAGTTGAGCCAGAGTCTGGGCCTGTGATGAATCGATATTTCTTACTGTCGCGTGGACGGACCAGCCTAGTTCACGGAGCTGGCGACATACTGCTGATCCTTGTGTGCCGGTAGCGGCGACGACATAGACGGTTGGTGAAGCGGAATTGGACATTCTAAGATGACTGATTGGTGTAGATTGGTTTGGTTCTTTGGCTATACTCTCTCGATATGGGAGCAGTCACTATTTACATATCATTGCTGCGAGGCTTGAGTGTACACGGCTGAACGGCATCTCTGCTTACCTTAGTTACTTACCTACTAAGTTAGCAAGTATGTGGACCAGGCGGAGTTCCGCCGTTAGCTTATGTTATGTGGTGCGCAATTCCGCCCCCTTGTTTACCTCTACTCATCAATGTCATCGCAACACGACCCTACCTGCTGCAGCTTAACCATGGCGTCCCTTACCTCCATCGAGCGCGATGACCCTCCCGCCCGGCGGAAGTCCTGTGAAGCTTGCAAGAAGTCGCGCAGGAGATGTGATCAGGCGCGCCCCACGTGTCAGCGGTGTTTTCTGCGGAATATCGAGTGTCGGTATCCTCAACTTCGCACTCGTACTCATACTCGTACTCCTACGCCTCGACCTGCTCCTACAGAGACCACGGGCCAGCGTGAGCTACAGTCCCAACACCTGCTACCGGTCGACAGCTCTGAAACCCACTTCTCATCCTCGTGTCTTAATATGCTCGATTCATTTCTGGAACCCACCGATGATTTTACAAACCAGCTTTTCCAAGGATCGCTCGACGGCGAGAATTCTGTACCTTCTAGCCTATCTCTAACTGAGTCTAATCCACGTCTGCTAACGACAGCCCAACATGCGCTGGATCGTTGTCAGCTCGTCACAACTCCTCAAGTGGGCAAAACACTTACGGCTCGGCTCCAGTATGCAATGGATAAAGTTTTGATGGCTCCATCACAGATGGTTTCGACGAACCAGATGCCCTGGTGCCATGCACATCTGTACGACGATGGTATGCCAAGGTCAATGCAGTGTACGTTCCTCATACACAACCAATCTCGACAAGTCATTTCTACCATCCAAATCTGCCTTCCCTGTTCCGTATAACGCCTAACAGCCGCCACAGACGCCGTTTCATCCGCTGCGCTGCATGCGGCCATGAACCACACCAACGCTGGAGTGATTCGCGATAACATAGAGTGTCGCGTACGGGATCTCCTCTCCAGTCCGCCCACAACAACACCACTAGAAGCTTTGGCCTATGCGCAGGCTCTTTTCATGTTCCAAACACTTCGTCTGCTCGATAGTGATCCTCGTACCCGTTTCACATACGAAGCCACCATGCCGCATCTCGAAGAGGCAGCCTATGCTCTCATCCCATACATCAACTTCGATGACTCTTGGTACATCGATGACCAAGGCCGTGCGCTAGAGCGTTTGCCGCTGTACCCTTCACACGCCGCGCGTGGCTTCTGGGCTTCTTGGATCCTGCAGGAATCAGCGAGACGCACACTAGCTATGATCAACTTATTCATGGTGATTTATCACTTCTTAAGGGGCGAGATGGGCCGGTGCAGCCAGAACAAGGTAGTGAGTCCATCTGTGACAATGTCGGCGCATCTTTGGAATGCCCGAGACTACGTTGACTTCTCTCTTGCGTTGAGAAACAGTCGACACTTCTTAATACGAGTTGAAACGTAAGTCCACTTTAGCGCCGGGGTTGAGAGGTACCCAGCTGATGAGACTTGTAGGCTGGACCGTCTGATCACGGAAATTGATGATGCTAGGAAAGATGACATTGATGAATATGGAATACTTTGTCTGACCGCATTGATGGGATTTCATGAGGCTAAAAGCTGGCTAGCCGTGAGAGGCATCACGTTGTAATGATAACGTACAAGGTCTGATTGTTAGGTCACTCACTAGTTGAGGTGGTGACGAGTAGCTGTCGAATGAGCATACTATCAAAGTGCAAGGCTATGGAATCTCACGTCGTGCCTCAGAAATGCACTGAATGTCACGATGAGCCATATAACACTTAAGTGATCACTGTTTCACCACCGATTTCTGTTAAATGCAGGTGGTCCTGACGTGGCAGTGTAGAGCAGATAAATCACTTGTCCAAGACGTGAAAAGACGGACGTTTTACCATGATAATCCACTCACATTCAGTCCTGCCCTTGATTTGACCCAGCTCCTTGACTTAGTCTCCTATTTCAAGGCCGCAGCTTGATAGTCTGAGGGGGGGCTAGATAACTAAATAGCCTTATCATTACCGGAACAGTCGTCGACTCAGCTCATTCGCCCTTGGCGATGGGCCTTGAAGATTTTTATTGACAATATTGCGCCACAGCTGAATACGCTTATTATTACCGGACCGCTTAGATCGTCGAATTAACTCGTTCGCCCATGGCGTTGGGCCGTGGGGGCTTTTAAAGACTGTATTGCGCCATAGCTCATTGCACTAATGGAGTCGAATAATACGCCTCTGCCTTACCGCTTTCTCAAGCATGGGTTATACAGCTCCCGCCAGGTCAATAGCTTGAGCCTCAACAGCTAGAAGGGGTAAGGTACTAGTTAGGCGATTCGCTAAAGTATACTGGCAGAAACGGTTCTAGAATCATAGCTATTCTAAAAAAACAAGAGACTAGACTATCCGTAGTTAATTTCCCTTCTTCTGTACTCATATTAATAGTTAGCCAGCTGAATTACGTGGCACTAGAGATTGAAAATTGGAAACGACAAGTACGTACACACTTTACGAAGTACCCGTACAAAGTATTAATAGTCGGCTAGAGGTGTTGTTATAATTCAGAGGTTCGTCATCTCTTTGCAGAGAATTCTCTTCACCTATTTCGTAAAGAAATTTCCCCCAATAAGCCTTCATCATTGCCAACCTCATCTCTCGACAGCTTAGACAGTGGCATCAACGCTGCAAAACTAGAAGCAGCCAACCGCTATGTCCGCTGGAATCTATTGTTTCTCCTAGTAATCTTTACCTTTCTTCTGTTTCCAATATGGATGCCTCTTGTTCCCTATGTCAACCAAGCAACCAACGTCGTCATCATAATCATAATCGGTCTTTTCCAACTTATCTGGCTGGTGGCCACCATTTGCGCCATCCGTCGAACACTAGCCATCAACAGCCGAAACAAGCTCAAAACAACAAAAGCCCAAGACCTGGAATCAGCTGACGGCACGGCCAACGACTACTCAACCATTCGTCACATAGTTGCTATGACCTTATACAAGGAACCCATAAGCGTCCTACAAACCACCTTGGACTCTCTCGTCCAGCAACAAGATGCCAAATCCCGCCTCTCCGTCATCATTGGCATGGAATGCCGCACACCTGACAAGGAAGCCAAACGCGATGAAGTCTACGCAAAGTACGAGGGCAAATTCCTGCGTCTCATCATCACCTTTCACCCCTCGGGCATTCCTGGCGAAATCAGCGGCAAGTGCTCCAACATGAACTACGCCTGTCGCCAAGGACTGCAGATCCTCCGTCAAGATGTCAACTACAACTATGAAAAGTATGAACACATCTTTACCAACTGCGACTGCGACGCCGTTTTCGATCCCGAATACATGCTGGAGCTGGAAACCGAGTACTCCAAGCTAGATGATACCGACCGCCACTCCTCCATCTGGCAGTCCATCATCATCTACAGGCGCGACTCCATGCCCTTCTTTGTCGACATTACCGGTGTTTTGCGTACCTTTTTCTTCATGGGAGTCTTGATCCCCTGGAACATCAACCCCATGTCTCATTACTCTCTCAGTGTCAAGTTGTTGGAGGAGGGCGCCTTTACCCACCCAGCCTATCAGATGGAGGATATCATCGCCTTGATTCGCTACACCATCCTCACACGACGAGAAATCCGCATCCGGCCTCTGAATCTCATTTCCATCAACGGCCCGACCTCTGGCGCCAACTACGCCGATGAAATCCGCGAATGGGCCCTTCAGGTTCGCCGATGGACCATTGGCGCCGGCGAAGTCTTCCATTACTTCGTTGTCAAGACCTACCGAATGCCTTCGCTCTATCTGTCCATCAGCTGGGCCACTCGCTTCTTCATCTACTATGGCCTCGTTCTCTGCGCTAGCGCCATCTTCTCCGTAACCTCCCCGGTCATTGTCCAGCTCATCAACATGGTTGCAGCCGAACATGATCGACTCTTCATCGGCGATTCACTTTTTTCTACCATCTGCCTTATCTTCTTGGGAACGCAGTACGCGTTACTTCTCACTGTCACCGTCCTCGTCCGTTGGAACCTACCTGTGCCCGACGATAGCAATAACAGTTACAACAAGGGTCTGCGGGGGGTTACAAGAGGCTTGCTGCATTGGATCTTGATGTTGCCAACTATCCTTGCCTACAGCTTTGTAGAGCTCTACTCTTTCTTCGAATTGGCGTTTCGAGGAAAGGATGTTTGCAAGCATAATGCTGCTAGCAAGAACAATCTCGTCCTCTCAAAAGGTGCCGAGAATTCCTGAGATTCTTATATGTGCATGATCTACCACCTCCAATAGAAGATAGCGAAAATAAAATGACCAAGGTTTCGGATCTGACGAATTATACTTTATTTTTTTATGTGGCTATCTGTAACTCATGTAGTCGTCAAGACAGATATGCACATTCCTCCTCTCTTGTTGACAACGTCGTCGAAACCTGAAGGCTGTACCCCCCTCCAACCATCATATTTCTTCTTGCTTCTCTGCTCTTGGTATTGGGAACAGTATGCTCAGTATACAAGAAGATGTAGAAATAAGAAACTAAAAATCGCGCAAATCGGGGTCGAAAGATGAAACCAAATCAGAATGGGGGCGGCCAAATCCAAACATAGCTCGCTGTTCATGACCAGCTTGCGCCAACCCCCCTGGACCCTTCGCGATTTGTATTCTTGACTTCTGGCCGCTTCTTGCTCGCTGTTCCACTCGGGACGCGGTTTTTCCACGTTTTAAACTCGTACTATATCGTCATGCTGCTTAGATGGCCTCGCTGCTCTGACTCCTTCGGGGTTTTTGGATCATCACATTGACCACTCTCTTATTGTGTTTCCCATGGTTCAAGAACCACTATCCGCGAAACATGGACGCTCTCAGAGTGATCCAGTTAGATATTTCTCCTATTTCAAGAGTCTACGTCACCACGCCGTACTAATGCCATAAAATATGAGGACGCCGCAGGTCTTTGCCCATAACACATCTGTCGACTAAAAGCGATAGGGAGTACAAGAAGGGCAAGGCTGACATGAAGATCACACTCTCAAGGCAGACGAGTTTCGAAGGGATCTTGGACTCTGCAAAGGCCTTTGGTCGAGTCGCGTCCCTCATCCAAACTGAGCATTGAAGTCGTGAAACTACTCGACATTATGGGTATTTAATTTGAGAAGGGTCAGCTAGATTCGAGTTGTAACGACAACACGCAAGAGCCGTTCCCTATCTCAAAATAACAAATATTCTTCTGAATGCTGTACTTATTCTGCCGCTGAGGTCCATTACCCTTCTGCGGGATCGGACCAAGTAAAACGGTTGGCGATCCCGTGGACGTGCTTACCGGCTTGTTGGGTGTTTCCGAGGGAGGATGTCTCAGGTTGACTCAATGGCATACGGCGCTGGAGGTCGCGATGAGGGCCTGTTTATACCCAAGCAGGCTTTTTATGAAAACTGGGGATAAGCTTACTTGACCTCAGGCAAATGAATAATTGTAAATTTATGTTCAGAAAGGAAGTGTGAATGTGCTCATATCCTCACAGAACCTGAACCGATACCATCAGTCTTCCCCACGAACTATAACCCCATCAAGCTTCTATACATACATACACTTAACAGCCCCAGGTTAAACAGAAAGCAAAACATTCTTGGTTGGGATCTTTTCTAATTAGTAACATTGGAGCATTGCCATCGACCTAGAGATCTTGGCTATTCCGCCACATTTAACCCTTATTGATACTCTGCGAGCTTTCATCATCCAACGTCTCGTCGGTGGGTGATTTCTTCAGCTCTTCTTGCTTCCTTGCCTCAGCTATTCTCCGCTTTTTGGCACGAGTGTTGAAGTAGGTGCTGATGCATAATCCAAACAGGTTTAAGAACAACACGCGGAACTTTGGAGGGATAACATGGGTCGTGATTGACGTGACGACGGGATGCACCGCCCAGTTGACTTTCATCATAGGCAGTAGAGCAGCTTGGAGTGTGCCGCGTACTTGTTGCAGACTGCTTGCACCAGCAATGACGGCCATAGAAGCTAGGTAGATGGAGTTTTGGATGGGCAAGACCTGTGAATGCTGTTAGCCAGGACATCCCAATTACAAGCAAGAAAGGGTTGAATACCAATAGGTACGTCAGCAAGGACTCGAGAACCTTGGCCCCAAGGCCCGTCCGACCTCTGAACAGGCGTTGCAAGGTCGTCATGAAGAAGTGATTTACTGGAGCACTGATAAAACCGCCGTAAAACGCCATCTTGGGAACACGTGACGTGACAGTCGGGCCATAGCCAGGGCGAGTGTACGCGAGATATGACGATATGAGCTCAGTCAGAGTTGACACGAACGCCGAAGTCATCATCTTCGTCCGTAGCGGCTTGAGCTGCAGATGCTTTAGATAGGCCTAAGCGTAGTGGGTGAGTATCAGCAGGCTATCTGAGAAGATGTGTTTCCATACAGCTAAAATTTCACCTAGCCCATGGCGAAACGTTGGATCATTGGCGATGAGCGTCGCGGACGAGATGGCCACGTAGCCCTTCTTTTGGGGGTCAGACATGTTGAAGTCTCAGCGCAGGATACGTGATTTCATTGACACAATAATGGCAAAGAGGGAAAGAGATGAGGTAGAGGATAGATTTAACAGTCGCGTATTCGTAATCTCATACCAGCAATGGCAAGCTGATAATAGGCAGACGCAAGTGTGTATCCGCAAGCAGTGGGCTGACGAAAAGAGGGGGAAGCTAGTAGAGGTTAGAGGTGCCGAGGTTGGTTAATTTCTCGGTCTAAGTTAGCTTCATGATATGCCATCAACTTTGATTGGTACGGTCGGTTCGGACAAAGCTGCTGTCCGGCAGGGGCTCAGATCTGCAGTGCCTCTTATTCCCGAGGAAGATACTAATGAAGTCGTTCGGCGGCTCGGTCGTTCAGTTTGAAACTGGAATGGATGGTGTCCTATCTAGTAAGGCAGCCGTTCAAAGTCAAGAGCGTTTTTCTATCTTCGAATACACCTCTTATCTAACGTTAGTTAGTGCTGGTTTTACCGGTGATGATTTAAGCTTGATGGGAATGTCTAACTTAATTCAAAATGCTTGGGCCTCTTTAACCCCCCCGCGGTGAGAACTAACCACACTTGGAAAGCCGACGTACCAAGCCCTCGGCCTGAATAACATTTCGGCTCTGCCAGGCGGCATTTCGAGTCATGGCGCAATAGAACGGTTTGCGGGGAAATCCTGGCCATCTATATCTATTCCAACTGTAGGGCTGTAGCAAGAACTACCAAGGTCTCTCTTCTTTTATCAGAGCTTTTTTAACTAATTTTTAACTAGTCCTCTGATTGCTAGACGACAGCTAACGCTTTTCATAAAATGCGCGATGAAATTATACGAAGTACCTACCACACCTACTGTTCTTGTCTGCCATGATCATAACCGCCACGAGAAGGAAATGCAATCAACTCTCAACAGACTCGATATGAAAAGTAGGAAACTGAATGGTGGCAAACGATGACTGCAATTTATTTTCAAAAAAAAAAAAAAGAAAAAGAAAAAAGAAAGAAAAAAAATTTTCTGCGGTATCATCTAAAACAGAACCAAGCTTTTATCTCTTGCATCTAAACTCTGCAGCAATCTAGGGCCCTTGGGGAATGACAGACCTTTCTTGTAAGACTTTTTAGTTATAATTCTAAATAGTTATTCCTCACAGTCTTAAAAAGAAAATAACTTCAAGCTTCTAAGGCGATTTATATGTATCAAAGCCTCGACCTGTCGCTCGTAGGACAGACATCTGCTCGGCTCATGACGTCTTTTTAAAACGTATTTAAAAAAGAAATCGCCCTTCCTATCGTATACCATCCATCATCTAGTTAGCCAACGTTGGCTTGTCAATGTTGACAGAGCTATAATTGAGGACCAGCTGACAAAAACCAATTGAAACAGGCCAGCAAAACCCGAGTATCGTATTTGCCAAGTTAATCTCGCTTTTCGACTCTGCACAGAGAGGCTTTCGTAAAACTGGCCTCTTTTGATTTCCCTGGATAATGTCGTAAACTTTGTCTGCAGAGCACACCCTCTTGCATCATCTTCCTCCTCATGTGCTTCTGCTATAAGAAGAAGGCAGCCTAAGCTGGAGCGGACTACTGCTGCAGCTATGACAAATGGAATTACATGAGGGTGAGAGATCGCATAGCGCGTTTGATAAATAGAGAAGATGATGAGTAAGGGATTACTACAAGCCGTGCAAACGAGGTTGAGCAGCAAGTAGAGACTAGCAAAAAAGTAGACGAGAGGCATGGTTTGAGCATGGTTTCTGCTTTGCGCGCAACCGATAGCATCGACTGATGTAGCAGCATCCTGGCGCTTGGTGAATTCGTTGCTGCGACTGATTGTCAATCCGTTCAGTTTTCCTAGGGCTCTGGAAAAGGCGATGCGGAAGAATCCCATACACAGATAGACATATGAACTTCGCTCCCACCGTGTATACATAAGCAACACACGAAAGGCTGTCTCAGGTGCAGTTGTGTAGACGACAGCACTGCTCTGGTAAACGGTAGTCCAATTGGACTGGATCAATCCCATCGTAAGCTCGACATCCTCTCCATGCCGAAGCGGCCCTCCCCAGAAGGTCGATTGACAAAGATTCTCGACCAGAGGAAGGACTGCGGATGCTCTGAAGGCCGATAGGGCGCCAGGCAGAATACTGACAAAGCTCCCTGCCTGCGACTGGGCGGCCCTGGGTATATTACCACCTGTGTTGAACAGCAAGTCCAGAAGTCGAGGTAAGGACTTGGACTCAACATTGAGAGCCGACAAGTGGCCGGCAACTCCCCCGACCTGTGCATCGTGTAATATCGGCGCTATGAGATTGCGAATAGCGCTCGGATGCAGGATACTATCCGAATCAAGCGAAACTATTATGCTGCCGTGCGCCAGACGGAAGCCAGTACAGATTGCTGACCGTTTACCCATGTTACTTTCGTGTTGGTGTGTTACGCAAGCAATCCCAGCCGCTTCAAGGGAACGAGCAGCTATCCTCATGTGCTCCCAAGTATCGTCAGTCGACCCGTCATCTATAGCAACAACATGCAGCTTATGTCGTGGGTAGTCGGAATGGATGATAGACTCCATCGCCAGCTTCAAAAAGATGGATTCGTTGTACGCGGGAATGACGACTGTCACAGATGGCAAGTCTATGCCACCTGCGGACAGTCGAAGAGGCCTATAAGTCATCCATGCAGCGATAGTGCTAGTCTCGTTGATGAGCATGACGACCACGACAAGATGAAACAGCGTCTTGAAAATTCCAGTGAGAGGCAAAGAAACATAATATGTTGTAATGATGAGCGTTGTCAGCGTGCCGACGATGTTGACAATGCCACAGCAAAGCCGGAGATCATCTCTGAACAACTTCTCCATCTGGGAGGTCATACTAGGAGCCGAGAGTAGGGGTTTCGAGAACATAACAATACACACTTGCGAAAACTTGATATGAAAGTACAAAAGGGAAGAAAGGAGAGTTGCTGAGGTAAAAGCGTCGGCAAACCAACTTGCTGTAGTCTCCTCGTCGTAATCCTGGTATGAGTCTCTCAGACACAGTCTATGGCATGGTTACTGGATCCATTCCCAACAACGACCAGGGTGTTGATGAACCCTTCCAATTGCAAGAATGAGCCAGGGTAGGCTGACAAAGAGTCTGCAGTTGTATAAACTTTGTTTTGTGGTTCTATCGTTAGATGCAGCTGCGGTCTAAGCCCACACAGCATTCTGGTTTAGGAAGGTAAATTTCCTCCTCGCTTGACCGAATCTGCCTAGATATTTGCTGATTCGGCTTGTTAGCATTTCTACAAGATCTTTTTTATAAGCGTGGCGAACATTCTTGAAAGATTGGTTCCGTTCCGTTGTGTAAACAGCAGTGTTGCCATGCCTCATGGCTCTATACCACGGTAGATCTCCATGACTGATCTGAGCTGCAATTATAAGCGTGTATTTCCCCATTCAACATAAATGTATCATTCAACACAGGCCGGCCCGGCCCGTCATCCGTCCGTCGGCCCGATCGCTGCTCTACAAGTCATCTGCCGACTAACCAGTCTGTATCCCTGCTCTAGACCACTTCGAAGTCGAATATAGTATCAAGGGCCAACGCCACTGGGTTTATGCTTGCTTCCGATGGTCCGATCTTCTCGGCCTATTCTCCCATATGAATAAGGTTTCGAAGTCACATACTGCATTTCGGCTTCGCAGGCATGATCTGATGACATGAGGTTGTCTTCGTGCACCAATCCAAACCATAGCTTGAGTTCCCTGCCTTGATAATTCCATAGAAGCAACCATCATACGATAATCTCCTCGGGTGGTTAACCGCTTCTCATCCGAGAGTTCCTAGCGTTTAGTGGATAGTGCGCATGAGGACTTCCAAAGTTGCGACGTGACACCTTCCTTTTCGGCTCATTACTACCGCTAGTCTTTGATGCCGGACTGACCAGACTCTCCGTAAAAGTGAAACTGTCACTGTCATAGTCTAACATAAATATTTGAGACATCCCATGTTCAGTCACATTCAGAAAACATCTTCGTTCAAACACCTATAAATCACCCTTTCAAGCTTTCCACAGTTTCAAAACATCAAGATCGCCCTACTCGCTCCTCATTATGCTATCACTTAAATATCTCTTCTTTATTCTCGGGTCTATGGTTATAGCATCATTTGCAACTCCTCCTGATGCTGAATCTGCGCCGCCTTCAACAACAGACCCGGCCAGGCTCGTAAGTCCCCCGTTGGAACCCAAGATCAAATGACTTCAGCCACATGGCTAAGCACTGCAAGGAATAGGAAGAGCGCCAGAATTGCGGGCAACTGCAAACTCATACTGTCACAGCAGGCGAAAACCTGAATGGCATTGCAGCTACCGCAGGTGTCGGTGTGTGCAATATTGCTACGCGTAACGCTCTCACCGATATCAACAGCATTGATATTGGCCACGTCTTTTCGTTTGCTAGCTCTGGCTGTGAACCTAAAGCATCAGGAACTCAGTGCTGTATTCCTGCCGGGTCTCCCCTCGTTTTCACGGCAAGCACAGGATATCGCCACTGGGACCAGCATGTTACGCGTGGAGTGAGATTAGCCTCTATTATTTCTGCAAACCCAAATGCCGTACCTACTGCCATTCCAGTCGGCTTCACAATCACGATTCCTGCCCGAGGACGAGTTAACTGCTGATCTCGGCGTTCTCATGTCAAGGACATAGGGACTGTGTTAAAGGGTTAATACGGCAGTGGCAAGTTGGTGAGTGGGGGTTTTGGGTCCGCTGAGAGGTTTTTCCCCTACTGCACATACTTGCTACTTTAAATCTGAGGTTATCTCTTTAGTATTGATGTTTTGGTATAAGAAAACAATTACAATGTAAATGTTCCGACGACAAAGTCTTCCAAAAATTTACAGATATTTCTTGGGGCTTATTTATTTCTCTTTAGCTATTTTGAAGGCACATCTGAGCCATAGTTAATGGTAGATATATAAATTGGGTGGGACGAGGAGTGAACAAGATACGCGGAAACTCGAATTCTGGCTTCATTATCTCGTCAGAGCATGTTATTGGTGTAGCTTTGTGGTGTTATCAGCTGGAGCCTGGTCCTGTAACTTGGAACTACAGACTTTCAATACGTCCTTGAGCCTATCAGCTACGACGTAGATCGAACTTCTTTCTCTACAAAGTTTATTGTGCTTCAGGCTCAGATAAAAAGAAAATTGTTTATGGACCCATGTAGTATCAAGTGAGACTATATCTATGTCCGCTTACTTGTATTTCTTGTCTACCCTATCTTTAGCTTGTATGTTTTTGTTTTACTTAGGGCTTATATATTTCCTCTAATTAACTGCTCTACACTACTATATTATAATATATTTTGC
>JABCKB010000856.1:0-31374 GCA_013184455.1 Fusarium continuum | reverse complement strand
CACCGACCTGGCCTGCAAACGATGTGAGTAAAGTATTCAGAACATGTGAAAAGTCTACAGACCTGCAAGGCCTCTTCGACCAACTATCCCTCCCTCCCTCCCAACAGAGACGTCATCACCGCATACGATCATCCGGCAATTATGCCCTCTCGCAACAGCCTTTTCATTCGCAAGTCCAAAATGGAGACAATCACCCGTGTAGTTCGTAACAACAAGAATAGTTCCCTCATCGCTTGGAACAGCTTCGATAGTAGTTAGTATCTGCTTCGTGCTAGGACTAGCAAAGATGTCGCCCTGGACAGACGCAGCGAGCATGTTCTTGCCAACATATCCAGTCCAGGCTGGCTCGTGGCCGGAGCCGCCGCCGCTGATGATGCTCACATTTGAGCGTCGATGGTCGGTGTCGTATACGACTCTGTTTGTTGGGTCGAGGCGGAGCGAGGTGTTGTAATAGATTATGCCGCGGAGGGCTTTGGTAACTAGGCCGTCGGACGAGTCGAAGAGGTGCCGTGTGGACATTTTAGGATTGTATGATTAATTGATGAAACGACTATCTTGGTTACAGAGCTGCGGTCGACGAGGTAAGTTTCATTGCTTTAATATATCAATAGGGTGCATTGTAAGGAGTATTGCCGTGTTGAGCCATCCGGTGCATAGGTCTGGCAGCCCCAGTAACACGCTACCACCGGCACTTCGATGCAAAAGCCTAATGAGCCCTACTTAGGGAACCTCATGATAAAGATATACAATTGATTCTTTTTCGTCTATTATTGCTCTCTACAGCCTCCCGGTATCCCGGTTCCAACCCTTTGGCCGTAGTCGAGGCCGAGCCCAGACGACCTGCCCGGATTTCCCAAATAGGCAACCCGCCCACGTCTTACAGACAAACGTGTTCTCGGTTCACTTTGATGACATGTCTCTGATGGAAGGAATTGCAAATCTGGGGTATCCCAGATCCGGAATGCCCGTTTCTAGCTACATATAGATCGTTTTGTGGTGGGCTGTATCGTCACACGGCTTCTTGATGGAGCAGACCGGTCTGAGACTCCGGCTTGCCTGATTCTGTGATGTTGCTTTCCAGCGATGGCTATAACTATCCCAAAAACCCAGCATATATATGTGAAAGACAGCAATAAATCTTTGTGCACATTCTGAATTTGAAGCAATCATGGCGCCGAGGTGGAGAATTGCACTGGGCTGCGACGTAAGTACCCCCAAAGCACCATTATCACCCCCCTCCAGTCTCACTTCCTTCTCTATCTCAGGAAGCAGGAATCAACTACAAGAACACAATCAAAAGCGACTTCGAGTCAGACGGTCGTGTCATCGAAGTCATTGATGTCGGCTCCAATAACTCCTCAGACAAAACGCCCTACCCCCTCCGTGCAGCAGAAGCTGCCCGTCTTGTCGCAGATGGTAAAGCAGATAGGGCACTGCTCATCTGCGGAACAGGTTTGGGCGTGGCTATTTCGGCGAATAAGGTCAGGGGCATTCGAGCAGTAACGGCTCATGATAGCTTTAGTATTGAGAGGAGTGTCAAGAGTAACAATGCCCAGGTGTTGTGTTTTGGGGAGAGGGTGATCGGGCTGGAGCTCGCGAGAAGGTTGGCTACTGAGTGGTTGGATTATGAGTTTGATCCGGGGAGTAATAGTGCTAAGAAGGTAGATGAGATTGTGCAGCTTGAGGCTGTGGTGGTTTAGGATTAATAGATGTCCTTTGATGTATTGCGTCGTATGTAGACAAGCCATTATGAGTAAACGTCGTTCGTCTAGCTGCTCGGCATGATAGGTGTTGTGACGAATGTTGAGTAGGAGATCTCGGGGATAAACATCATGTGAAGTAAACTTTTGCGAAGTGCCTGAGATGCTCATATTTGATTCCCTTGATGCCTTTGCAACACATGCCCCCGACCAATGAGATACATTCCGATCATTCAGATTGCGGCATGCCAAAAGTGGAATGAGTGCAGATGACATACTTTCGGGTCAGCCACTTTAGGCTATGGTAACGACCTCTGCATTCAAAATTCTCCATAATACTGATATCTAGACTCTAGGAGCCTCGTTACCCATTACCGGGTTGATGTCATAAGCCATGCGAGTCAAGCTCTTGGTGTAGGTTCTTACACTTTTGGCTTTGTAGTTTAGCGGCCTACAACGACCGTTGAGCTCTATCGGCAGAGACAACATTTTACCGACCAGGACACTGCTATAGCTCGAAGAGTAGGAGCTATCGCTACTTTTTCCTTGTGAATGTGATTGAACCTAGGGATAACGCTCGATAGATTTGATCAAAGCGTTTCTCAGTAAGAATGATTTGGGCTCCATTTCGATGGTTTACCTTGACACTGACTACAGCCAAGAACTCGCCTCCCTCTCTCTAATCAAACGCGCACGTAATTCCATATCATTCGATCAACCTCGACGTCGAGGCTTTTGTAATGTTAGGATTAGGCTGAAATGCGACTCGTAAGTGACTGTGCGGAACGTTGACAGTGTTGGGAAATTATAGTGCTGGAGTATGTGTCCGCCGTACTGGTGTTGAAGAACCTGATACAGCCATCAACGCGCTACTGTCCGTGGCTATGTTTTGAATCTGGAGACGAAACTAAAACGGTTGGGAAGTTTGATACACAGGAGATTTCTTAATGGTGCGTGTCTGTGACTTGTGGTTCGAGCAATGGCCCTCTAGGCGGTTCAGGTGTTTTCCAGTAGATGTATCTCGTGAACAGGCACACTGTTGACGTAAAAGGCAGGATAGAACGAGCAGAACACAGAAATCTCACGTCAAGACTTACTATTTGTTCTAGAATATGGCTCCATGTGCTGTTCCTCGTCTTGTTCTCGCCAAACTGGAAACCCCTGATACTTGGGCTGTTCAGCGAGACCATCGTCCAACAGCAACCACAGTTGGCAAGAACATGCATCATCGCATGTTCCAAGCCACAGCTGTTCAGAAAAATAATGAGCACTTTTCTAAGAGAACAATCAATAATCCCCTACGACCCCTTCACATCACTAGGTATTTGAATTCGGGGGCCCTCCAACCATGGCTTGGAATTTCTCGACAGTCGTAATCGGTTGATTTTCCATCTATACCACACTAATACCGGTGCCAGTGCCAGCCCCAGTGACAGTGAAGCTACATTATTCACTGAGCGCGGACCCAGTCAAGATACGGAACTTCGCACTCATCACCTTTTGTCATGGCTTCCTCCTTCTATCATCTCTTGGTACAGGCCAAAGGTTTGATTCTTCTCTCAGTCATCTTGAACTCAGCATATTTTGGGCTCTGGTTTGCATCAACATATATTGGCACAGAACGGTGCAACTGAAGCAAACGGCTTCCTTATCCTCACTCGACCGGCTGATCTATCTTCAGACTTGTCAATAGTTAACACGGATATCCTACGAATTCTTCAACTCGACACAACAAATCTCGACTCTAAAGGTGCCTTTCATCGGATCCGATATCAGGAACTTCTTGATTTAGCTACCCCATCTCAAGGTAAGTCTCGCTGGCCGTTTTCAGACATCTGGTGTCTGGTTCTGACTACAACCCGTCGATCAACAGATGACATCCTTTCCTTTCCTGCGTCTCCCGATGGAGATCAAGCTCAAGATCATCGCCTTACTCTTGCCTGGCATCATTGTTCCTGAGCAACTCGACTGGAACTCAGCCGTATCGATGCGTGAGCGGATCGCAACTCATAACTTGATGGAATCATGTCAAGAAATCAGAGTCATGGTGAAAACCATCCGAAAGATCGTGGCAGTGGGCCTCCGTACAGGCGTCCAGCTCACTCTGGACCCCGATAAAGATACTTTGATGGTCCGCAACATGCGCATCCCTCAATATATCGAGTCTAGTGTAACTCAGGATCTACCCTTCCGACGTCTTTTGACGTGTTCTCTTTACCCGATGCTGCCGGAGGATCTTGACCCAACTGGAATCCGTAAGTACCATCGTTTGCAGTTTATACCTGTTACATATGGCTAACTATTTCACAGAGGCAGACCTTGCGCAAGAGTGGGAATGGCACGGGCCCAATGCTCTAGGGCAATGGGAGAACATCCCTTTCGCCACCTCTATGCCCTTACTTTCCCGCTTTCCACGTATCGAGGAACTGGCCGTCTCAGTTCAGGTTGCCACGCGAGCATGGCACATCGACAGCTTCCAGATGTTCGGACCAGATATCATGGCGACTAGGAAGCCAAACGAGTCCTGGGGACTGGGAAGACTTGACCATAACCCACAGGCTGCCGAGTACTTCTCCAGTCGAGGTATTCCTGCTGACACTGGTATCGAATGGAAGTTTCGTGCATCAGTGAATGGACAGGAACAGGACATGATTAGCGATAATGCCGACCTGAACGAGATTCGTCGAGGATTGAACCTCCACCCCCGAATCGGGTTCTACGGATACAGCCGCGGCACCATGTCACTCGGTGGGAAGTGGGCAGGTTTTCGCTACTTCGTCGAGACTGAAGAGGTCGAGTTCAGCCCGTTGGCTTGGACCGAGGTTGAGCATATCGTCCACCGCCTGTATACGCCCGAGGGCGCTGGCAGATACTTGCCCGACAACCACGACCCTGAACTGATTGCGCGCGTGTGGATTATCCGCCCCGACGAGGAAGCCGAATCGGAACCGCACCATTGTTGGGTCAAGGTCAAGAAGTGGGAGGAGGGTGATCCGGGATGGATCAAGCAGCTGGAGACGACGTGGAAGATGGTACGCGGCACGCTGCTCAGACGAAGTGTCGAGCCTCGGTACTCGCTTGAGAAGCTCTCCTTTTGAGAGGCTTCCTGATAACCAGTGTGATGCACTGATTGGACGGCCAGAACACTCAAGCTATACAAGGATACCCAGAATGTTGGCCAACTGAACTGGATTTTCACCAATGGCAATGGGAAGGTAAATGCAATTGTGAAACAAGAGAGTAAGAGGGCTGCGGATTTTTGGAACCCATCGATACGTCATAGTCGTGAGTCTTTTTTCTAGAAAGTGAGATTTAGGACACGAGGCAATCACAGAATGAGGCATTTGTACGTATCAATAGACGTATATGAATCAGATATAGACTTGTTTTGAGTCGTTATCTTGCAAAAGTTGCCCAATATCGCTCGAGAACCTTGACTCAATAGATCACAAACTCCTCGACTATATGCTCCTTATTATGAAAAAGCTCATCCAAATCCAGCCCGAACAAGTAGCAATCATGCAAAATAGCCCATCCCCTTCCATCCTCTCGTCTACGCAAGACGAACGGCTCATCCGCACCCGGGAAGTAAACAATGCAATCCCCTACACGAGCCTGAGGACCTGCTAGCCCCATAGACCTTCCTTCGGTAGTAAAAAGACATCGACCATAGCTGACCGACTCCATCTTTTCAGAAAAGTTCTTCAGCTCAAAACCAATCTCGCTGATCTCTTTATTCTCACTACCTGCGCCCTGACTGAGCCACCACATGTAAAACTCGTAATTACGTAGAAACATGGATGGATCTGAAGTTTCGAGTACGCCCGTCCCACAGTGACGATACCACTGGGCGAGGCCAATATCAACGCTCCATATCTCGGAGCCATGAGTCGCCGTAAGCGTAGCTGCGAACGCCTGAGTCACAGAGGGACCAAGTGTCGATTTCCATTCAGGTATCAGCGTCTTGGCTAATAATTCCCACTCCTTCATAACGAGGCCAAAATATTGCGTCCCAGGCACGTGAGATGTTCCAGCTGGAAGCTCAGGTCCAATTGCATGGATTCTGTCGACCATCTTACCCTTGATGACGAGACCCTTGCCATCTAGAAACACCAATTCCGGGAGGTACTTCTTTGTCAGTTGCTTACGAGGAATGCTAAAATGTGTCCCATCTGCAGTGCGAACTTCATACTCGTCTTCTTCGTCTTCTCTGTCTTCGCGATAAGGAGGGGACCAGTAGAAACCGGGCAGACTTCGCGAGGGCGTATCCGTGAAGTCAGGAACCCATGACGGAAGACCATCCATATTGCGTGCGGATCCAAGATGCGCCAACATATGCAGATTGCCCGTTGATCGAAGAACAGCCTCGGTGAAGTTGCGGAAGATGTCTTGCACTGGCTGGTCGTAATCCACTGCGATGTACCCAGGCGGAAAAAGACCAAGTATTCCGTAGATCTTATCATTCACCTCGGTCGTCAAACACATACGGCTGTAGCGAAGAATACTCATAGGGTCGCTCCCCGACTTCAACAGACGAAGCCTCCAAACATGGCTATCCGCATCGAACCCTACAAAAGGATGGTCCGCCGCGTCGCCGGGGGAACTGTATACATTGGAGAGGCCTTTTGCACCACTGGAGAAGTCAGATTTCCAACTCTCGTCGATGTTCCTCCAGAGAGTCGTGTCTTCGCCGCACATGATGGTTGCCCTGCGAGAGAGCGCGATCTCTTGGATTACCCAGGTGCGGTAGAACCACGGTCGCTTGACGAGAGCATTCCACGCATGCCGTTTTGATTCCGGCGGAACTGGTTGATTGAAAGAAAGGTTGTCTCCAGTATCTTCATTGAGGTGGGCGAACACGAGGTGAGAATCATCTGCGGCATCGCCGAGCCAGACTACCACTTGACGGGCTGACTTGTAGATATCTCCCATGATTCGGACTTGTTGGTTTCGTTCTCCGTGGGCTGATTGGTTGATGCAAAGAGCATCGACCCAGAGTGTCCGCACGTTATTGTCGAGACGAAGGTGGGTGAGTGCTGAGTGGAGATTTGGTGTAATGGACACATCCAGGTCGTCTAGACTAATGTACCTAGCAGGGTTTACATCTCCCCAGACATACGACAGGGCTTCGTAGTCAGGTTGCAGAGTGATATCACTGTCGATTAACCGTCCAACGAGAGGTGCTGTCCGACTGTGTGACGGCAGCAATTCTAGGAGACGAAAGGAGCTGCTGCTACTCATCGGGCGATAAGAAGCTACCGCAGTGTTATTCTCATCAGATAAAGGTGGCGTGGTATTTGCTTGCTTCGCTGCTGCATGAGGGACTTCTTGTCGGTTCGCCACCATATCTCTCAGACGTTCATCCCAGTTGCGTCTCTGCTCAACCACGGTTTTAGCCATTCGAGATCTGGTATCAGCATAAGATGGCATAGTCCACTCCATATTTACTGAGGACTTCTTCTCGAACATCTGAATAATGTCGAGTCTCTTGGAAACTCCTTTAAACGGAAGCCGTGTGGTCTCTCGCATCGCTTCTGCCGCAGTAAAGGGTAGACCAGGACAAGTAGGGTCAGCACCGGCCTCTAGTAACATCCTAATAGCTTTGAGATTGTCTTTGAATATGGCAGCGTGTAGCCAGCTTGTCTCAACCGGCTCCTCTTCCTCGACTGGAGCTCGTAGAACCGCTTTAAAAACCGCATCAATATGATGACCAGGGTACTCAGTGACCAGGTATTGCACATCTTCCACGTTCACGTGGTTAGTTCCTAGTAGCCAGCTGGCCATTTTACCCCAGAATTCTGGACTTGAAGGTAGCAGCGGGCCATGCTTGTTGACGCACCAACGCAGCAGGTCTATTCGCCTTCTCTGCAAAGCCTTTAGTTGCAAAGCAGCTGGGTCCAGCTTGATGTCGTATGAGACCAGCAGCTGAACCATCTCGACACTGCGAACATTGGTGGGTACTTCCGACAGCCGTATTCCTTGTTGTAGAAGGCGTTTCGCTAAGTGAAGATTGTTTATCTTGGCGTAATATTTCAACACCGTCTGATACTCGGTAAGTTCCAGGTCCTTTGCTTGTGAGATAAAACCTTCCAAGAACGGCACAAGATCTTCATCGTCCATGTATTGACCGGACTCTATCGCGACCTCTATGGGGGTCAAATCTCCTTTTACTCCCCCGTGGCAAAAAATGCACGGCCTGCGAGAGCTTGGACTTTCTCCATGTGCCATCAGAGCGGCAACGGCAGAGAGCTCTCTGCCCGCTGCTGCAGCGTGCATAGCGGTGCCGAACATCGATCCTTGGCCTTGGCCACCATCGACTATCCTTAAACCAGGAACATCAGTGACGACGCCAAAGCTCAAGAGCTTCTTAACGTAACCCAGGGATCCTTGAAAACATGCAATGTGCAGAAGCATAATCAGCCCAGGATCGTCTTTATTAAATGGAAGCTCTTCCTGCAAGAAGTAGAGGATGATGGAGCCCCAAGTACTCTCCATGTCAGATGCCCATAACGGCCCGTCGTAGTTTATCCCGGGCGGCCAGCCAACCCAAGTCATGTCGACAATGTTTTGGGGAGATATCAAGGCGTCGAGGGTGACTTGTAGAAGATTCACTCTTTCATCTTGTTGGTCATCAGATTGTCCAGCGGCCTTTCTTGCTTCGATAACCTGGTCCGGGGTCACTCGCTTGTGTATGGTTGCCATATTCGCTCCAGAAGCGAGGAGAAAGTGGAATAGCTCGCCATATCCCAGGATACAGGCGTAGAATAGAGGTGAGTTGCCGCCGTTATCCAGGCAGTTTGCCAACGCGCCATGATCCATTAGTAATGTAACCGTATCTAACAGCTCCGGGCATGACTCTTTCGGAGATCGGCCCAGTAAATCGGGTTCGACCCTGGCAGCCTTGATTGCAACCTGCAACACATCGTTTTCTTCGACGAATAGGCGCCGGGTCTCGTCTTTATCTAGAAGTGCACGCACAAGACGATAATCAGGCTTCACTTGTTTAGACAAGCACTTGCGTACAGCCTCAACGTGGTATTGCTTGAATGTCGTTGAGCGTCGATGCAAGGCAAAGAACTCATCGAGCTTTAGTCGCTCAAGTGGTGTCAAGAGTTGATCTTCTGTGCGGGAGTAACTTCCGCCGCATAGTTGGAGGAGCCATTCTCCCGCGGCTTTGACGATCACATCTTCTGGGGTTACACTGTCTGACTCGTGCTGTGGTGACTCCATTCTCAATGGTTGTTGAGGAAGATGCTGTGCTGACATGGACGGAGAGGAAGCTATTCCTACCAAGTGGGGTTGAACGCATCCTGGTTATAATAATTTAGTGCGTGCTATAGTCATAGGCGCTATACTTTTAATGGGATGTTCATTCTGTCCCATGTTGAAGCAGAATGTAATCAGTAGCTATTGCGACAGATTCACTCTCAGACTCTGATAGAATGAAGGGCTCAGAATCCTACAACTCAACATGGACTGATGTGATGAAAATGGCCCAGTCCAAGCTTTGGCTATTTTTGTATCCCGCTGAATAGCGGACTGATCGACAAATTGGCTTTTGTTCCTGGATTTACCCCATAGCGCACGTTGTGCGTCAGCTAAACTCGAGAATGCGCCTGTTTATCTATCAGACTATCACCGAGTCAGTCAAACTGCAACCTCAACTACCAGCATTGCCAATCTATTCAATACGTGATGAGCATCGGCTACTGCACCCCTGTTGTTTCAAACAAACCCCAGCACAACTGACTTCAGCTAGCGACAGCTGCCAATGGCATCATGATCCAGCCACTTAACCGGCAATCTTCAAATACCGATTGCAACCTCACGAGGCTTGTCGTCTGATAGGCTGGATCCTCGTGTTGACTGAGTAATGGGGCTTGAATACCGCAGATCACAATCCTTCGGCAGATCTGGGAAGAGCCCTGGAGCAGACGCCTCTTCTAGATTTTGTCTGTCTTAGCTGCGACGCCATGGTCCGTTTTTGTCTTTGATTAGACCTGCTTCGAGACTTTTGGCTTCTTCGGACTGCGTTAGCGTAGCGGGCTGTTGTACCTGTGAGAATGACACTATGCATTCTTGGAAAGTTCTAGTGGTGCTAGTACAAGTCTTGTTGAACATGCTCGAAGGATTTGACGGTCTTGGTCCAACGACGGTGATCTATGGCTTTGGCGGGTTTGCTTCCGTTAGCTGTTCACCAGAATAGCCATGAACCATACCCTTTTTTCATCAGTACCCCAGACTAAGTTTTCGATCCCTGCAGTAGTGCGTTTGTACCTGGTCTGGTCGATCCGCTGATTCCGCTCGAACTTTGGCATTGCCGGGGGAAACTTTGATGCCAAGAATGCTGCCCGGCAAATGCACATTACTTAACATAGCTCTGTCCTCTCCACTCCCCTCCCCAACGGCTGTCCGGTTTCTACAGCCCATCGATATTCCATGTCCCTCGAAGATGGGCCAATACGGCTATTTGATCCCGGACAGATACGTCCGCGAAGTCCCCGATGAAGTCGACATGAATACCGCCAGCATCTTCTGGGGGTTTTCTCTGGGCATTGCTCTATTCACGCTGACCAAAGCATCACAACAGAGTTGGCGAACGTGGAAACGATGTCATCGTATCACAGCATATGTCAGTATGATTTGGGCGGTTTGGCTTAGCAGTATGGTTCTGGGGTGTCTGGCCTGGGGGTTCCAACGACAATACATTGACCCAAGGTGCGTCTTGCTTCCTATCTCTTTTCTTTCTTTCTCTGCTGACCAGACATAGCTTTGGGTATTACTTCTCCGTCGGTGCGTACCCCAAGGCTCACTCACGATGCTCGTCTAATACAAGGCAGCCTTGTTCTGGGCAATACAAGTGCAGTTTCTCCTACAAATTATCCTCAACCGTCTTGGTCTGTTGATGCTTATTCCTGGCCGCGCCACACGTCTCAAATGGATCGTCTTTGCCATAATCTTAGCAGTCAATATCAGTGTCTTCATCATCTGGATACCAGCCCGCCTACAAATCAGCGACAGATGGATCTATCTCAACAACATCTGGGATAGGTGCGAGAAGGTTATCTTTGCTATCGTCGACGGTGCCTTGAATGGTTATTTCATCTACCTTGTTCGATCACGACTCATCGAGAATGGCTTGACAAAATACACACCTCTTTATCGAGTGAACCTGATTCTTATCTTCTTTTCTCTCTCTTTAGATGTGAGTGCGGTCTGGTCGGCGAATCCCGACTCAACGTGCTGATATACTACTCTAGGTTGTTTTGGTTGGCCTGATGTCGCTGCCCAGTAGCTTAGTGTAATTGTTGATCTTTACCATGATAACACATCGCTAACATTGTTCAGTTATTTATCTTTCCATCCGGTCTGTTACCTTCTGAAGCTACAAATCGAGATGAAGATGGCCGAGCTTATCACCAAGATTGTTCGTTATACAGGAGCTCACGGTAACGACGACATATACTATCGCCACTCGACTGGAAACACCGGGAAGCCGACTGCATCAGCATCAAAGACTATTAAAACCTCGCCTGCGCTCTCTGGAGCACATGGAGTGATGCGGGGAAATAGCACGACTATTATCGAGGGCGGAGATCAAGATAGCTCCATCGAACTGGATATCCGAGGGCGCGAGAACCCAGCTGGGATCGTCAAAACTATTCAGACGACGATTGACAGCTCTCCAGCCCAAGACAAGGATTGTGATGATACGCACAGCAGGACGAGTTCGACACAGGGGCTGCGGTATTAATAAATAGCACACACAGGCTCATTCTATCATCAAAATTATAATTAATCACTTCGATCACAAGCAATCTCATTCTCGCAGATGTGTTCTTGTTCCTAAAGATGCTGAATTACTGCCCCCAAACGTCGGTTCCAATACTGTACTCTGTGCGACATGCCTTTCAATATGTAGAAGACCAATGATTAATATCTCCCTCAAACCGCATTGTCAAGAGCATAGACGAGTTTTCCACCACTCACTCTCCCTTCTCGCATTTCTTTCAAACCTCGCAAGATTCCCTCTAGTCCACTTCCACCACGGTTCAGAAAAGCGCGCGGCGCCTCGACTAGCCCCTCGGCGAAGAACCTTTCTGCCATCAAGATGAATTTCTTCTGGAACTCAAAATCTCCCACCACAGCATCAAAAGACTTCTTCTGGTATACCCACGGATTACCCAAGGCTGAGTATGCAAGTATGGATTGGGCATCAACGTCGGGGTTGCGTCTCTCGACCTCCTTCTCAAAGCCGGACACCAGCGCGACATACTTTGCATCTCTAGAACGACTCAATACTGCCGCGGAAAATTCGGCGCTGGCGTCGCTTGGATGAGTATCGAATACGTAAAGCAGAGGTCCTCCGGATATCCGCAGCACGTCGTCAACCAGAGTGGGCGACTTGTAATCGAGGACGTGATCTGCGCCGAGGGACTTGAGATAGTCGGCATTAGAGGGCGATGAAGTAGCGATCACTTCCGCGCCGGAAAGCTTGGCGAACTGAATTGCGGAAATACCCATCGCCGTACTGCCACCGTTGATGAAGATGGGGAAGCTTGGCTGTGACGATTTGTCGGGGAGAGGGAGTTTCAGGGTGCGATATAGTCCAACGCCCTAGAGAAATAACAATCAGCAAATACTCTCGTGCTGTATGAATGGATTTGGGTGCACAAATGGAAGGTCCTATACGTGCCATTGTGGTAAGTGCGATCCCCTGAGTCGCAGCATCGACGTCGCTGATATTATCAGGTATCTTCATCTGAACATCTCCCTTCGCAGTGATCAAGTTGGCAAAGGCGCCATCCTGTTTCCTGAGGGGATTCCTTTGAATAGATTAGTACCGTTGCAAATCCTTTCTCTATCGTACTATCTAACTTACTGTCCTGATATCATTCCTGCAATGCGATCCCCAACCTTGAAGTCTTTCGTGACGCCAGATCCAACCTCAACGACTGTTCCTGCAAAGTCTGACCCAACTAAAGAACCAGAGCAGCTCTCTTCTCTATCAAGATCAAGAAGGTATACATCAGCTGGGTTGATAGCCCAAGTTGTAGGCTTGACCTTGATGTAATTGGGTTCCAACTCGGGGACAGCTATCTCCTGGATCTCAGCTTGCCCTGGGGCGACGTTAATAATACCTCTACTAGTAGCCATTCTGTTGTGCGCCGCTATCTGATTGATAAATAGACATTCAGGTAGACTTTTGTGTTAAGTAGAATATCTAAAGAGCTAGACAATATATGGACTCTCTATCTTATACGCCTTGCCTTCGGCTTGATGCTTACGCGATGACAACTTGGCTGTTTATGACTAATAGCTGTACATAATGGTCAGCTCTCGTAACGTTGAACATTTGTCAGTTCGTTTGCTTATTTTAGCAAGTAACGGCATCTTGGCTGCTTAGTGGGACATGCAACCAAAAAAAGAGTAAATAGGAACAAGCGCTTGTGATTACGGTGCTGCACAACGACAGAAACAAGTTACGATTATCAACATTTGCATTGTTTGAATTACTAGCACTTATTCAAGAGTATCTGCCGTTCCAATCAGATCCAGCCAAGCCTTCCCATCCTCAATTCCATCGGAACAACCGTTAGAATTCCAACCCATCACCCTTCAACTACCTGCGTCTAATCTTGAAGCACCAACGCAAGTACACCAGCGACTACAGCAATAACACCAATACCATTAACCACCTTCCCAGCTCTGGCACTGTCTACATCAAACATAGTCACCGTGAGTGTTTCCTAGGCCTTACTAGTCGTCTCCCTCCAACCACTGTCAGTCGCAATAGCCCCATTGAACTTGCGAATGATTCTTTCACTACGGCTGTAGTCTGGGGGTCTTCGACAAGCTTCCTTATCTCGGTCGCAATTTAGTTGTTAGTCTCGACTCTCGATGGCCTGAAACTCGATTCTTGAAGGCTCGGTAGTGGTGGCCCCAACGACCTCAGACTCCTCTAAGTCTGCCTTAGTCTCTTCGGCTTTTACCTCCTTTCAAGTAGTGTTAAGATTATCAGTAACCTAATATCTCTTAATCTAATTCATCTGTATTATGAGAGTCATTTAATCGTGATATAGAAATTCGAGCGTCACAGTCTCAGTGCGCTCGTACTTAGGGCATCAGGGGACGATTATAGGCGGCGCTCGTCCTCCTCCACCCAACGTCCTTGCAAATTTCTAACACGTAGGAGACATGCTAGGTGACAATTCAGTAGGGTTTCGCATGACTAGTCGTGAGTCGGATGACGACAGTACTGGTGAATGAAGTGCAGCTCTCAAAATCCGTCTTTGCCACAGTGAAAGGGGCATTAAGAAAGGCTGCCAAGGCGACGCATAGTGCAATTTTGAATTTATTCACTTTAACAAGTAAATCAAGTGAGGAACTGTAACCTTCAAGGATTTCAGCACCTAATAATAGCAACAGTCTAAGCAACGACGCCGGACCATCTAATCGCCTGATTACCAATATACTTCATAATGCTGAGCAGACCCTCTATACTTTTGATAGAATACTTTTGATAGATCTTAGCACTTCCTAAGGACATAGAACTCCCAAACAGCTTTGTGATGAAGGCACCGAAAGTTCGAAAGTGTTCCGTAGACGATACCCCATACACATTGGATGACGAAGATAGTCATCGCACCCTACCAGAAAAGAAAGGGCTTGGGTCTGCTGCCTGGGGCAAATACGCGGCACCGACACGACTGTACGTGTGGAGGCAAACACACAAGGTAGCAATAACCATACAGAAAGTCGTTACACCCTAAGCTAGATCAAACCCTTTAGGTGGGTTGTCGAGCTGGGTTACACGCCCGGCGAGTGTTTCGGAGCAGGAGCAGTGAGTAGCTCACTTGGCTTTCGTCATTGGCTGAAATAGTTCGTCGAGTCGAACTAAGATCCGGGATTTAAATCAAAGCGTAAGGAAGATGTGGCAGTTTAATAAAGGAATAATCTCCGTCTTCGGACACCAGGATATAAAATACCATAAACTTGCCATCTCACTTTACATCGATTCTCGTCCTCTGTTCAGGACAGGGTCCGTATGCAAAAGCAACAAGCCGAGAGGGTTCACCTACTTCTTGCAACCCTACGCAAACCATTCAATAAGGAGCTGGCACCAATCCTCTCGCAGGAAACGTTCTATGTGATCTCAATCACCAATAACGATGAATCAGCGCGGGCATCTATTGCTTTGAAGACATTCGACGTCGCTCTGGCTTCAAGAGACACTAAAGCTCTCCCCAATCATGTTTCTTCCCCGAATAAGCCTTCTGGAAAGACACTTTGGCGTTTATAAGTCAGCTGAGAGATTGACTCTCAAGTTACAAACCCCCACTGGAGCTCGCATGGTGACTGTTAGACACCTAATTCAAGCAACAAGAATTGCATCACAGAAGCCTTGTGTTCCCGTCATAGCAGATAAACAAGCGTACAGAGGCGTCAATATCCACTCGGCAGACTATAAGAGCGGTAAACAGTTGGCGGACCAAGGTATTAAGGTGAGTCATGGAACTTTCGGTTGCGACATAAGCTTGCTGCCCGCCTAGATGCAACATGGGGCGTTGATGCTGAAGGGGAATTTCGAGGCATGTGGAAGCGGCACCTGCGCCTTGACAATTACTGGATCATGAGAGGTCACAAGCAACAGCACCGATGGCATTCAAGAACTCTTGCTTTGCAGATCAAGGCGGCTCTTGAGGGTAGTACGCCTCCAGTACATCGAGAGGCTGAACTGCCGACCGGTATTATAATTATCAGAGGAAGCAGGTAGATAGATCATTTTCGTCTAGACCAAATCAAACTTGAGCACTTTTAGGAACGGCAGTTAATTACCTGATTTTTTTAGCCTGTGCTATATTTCCATTATCATAATATGTAAGTATATGGGGAATATCAGATTGAGTTTAGGATTGGTGCATTTAAGAATGAACCACTCTCCAGGCGAGCGGCGCTATCCTATTTTGGATACCACGTTGCGAGTCTGTGCCCCTTCAGCTTGAGCTAATAGTCCACGAATGGGATAAACCACTCCGGCGTGACATGATCCCAGCATTCAGAGACTCCATTGTTCTAATTCGGGTATTATCAATCAGTCAGCTGTGTCCCCTTGAAACACCCCCCAAAAATGGTTTGCTTTTTTTTCATCCTGACATTCCTAGGAGCTAATTACTGCCGAGAAGCAACTGCATGGCTACCTAATCTGGTCTTTCGAAAGATAGCACAATAATAGCAGCGTCACCAAAAAAAAAACTGTTAATGTAGAATAGGTAGTATGTCCGGAAATCTTCCGCGATGGTACGTAGCTATTCTCGTAGTAGATCCGGATACTACGGATATCCGCCAAACGCATCGATCTTCGCCGAAACTGTCGAGAGAGATCGCGTAACTCGCCCGTCGTGCCATGAGCCCGTGGATACAAAGGGGCTCTGCGGAACATCTCTGAGTTGGGCAAGATTTGCCCGCAAGCCTCGGGCTGTCAAAATCGAACATCCTTGACCGATCAAAAGTTCGTGGCGAGCAGGGTCAGTGGTCAAAGCGGCCAGTTCCGTGAATAGACGATCTTTTACCGGATTTTATCAAAGCCCGTTGAGCGAAGGGGTTTCTTCAGTGAATCAGTATGTTGAGCTAGCGATGTTTCGTGTTTCAGTCTTTGCTCAACTATTTTATGACAGAAGGAATGGATATCCTGCTTTCGGTCCACATCAATTGCCGTGCCCAGACGGCAATGCAATGTTTTTATGATTTCTAGAAGAATCCGATGTTGATCAGTTTGGCCAAGAGGCTTTGCTGAAAGCTGCGGTAAACACTCCCTGCTTCTGGGTGAGATAAGCCCAGAGAGGCACAGCAGTCACTAAATTTTAGAAATTCTTGGCTAATGTAAAAAACATTAGTCTAGGTCTTCCAGCCAATGCTTGGCCAAAGTCTGTGCTGTCAACTAGAGAAGAAGCGGAAAAGGTATGAGAGATATCGTGCATCTGCAATTATTAGTTCCGACTGTGTTTTATTCATCTTTCTTCCTTTTAGTTACGTTTTTTGTTGCTTGAGAATCCCATTGACATGAGCGGGGTTTCAAATCAGACACGTGGTCAGCCGCTTAGAACTGAAAGTAACCCCGGAGTATTTTATTTTATTTCACTTTAATAATAGGCTGTCACTGGCTTCTAACGACTTAACTCACATTCAAAACAACTCTTTGTAGAAGTATCTTACATTTGGATATCCATAAATAACTTTTGTAGCGATTTCATGCCCTAAACTCGTGTAAGAAAAATGTGATATTTATTCAAGTATAGGGTGACTCTTGGCGGTTGCAACGGGATTACCATGTAAACCAGGGCATTTGCCCCCCCAGAAGGCGGAAATCTCATGACACGTTCCAGGATGAAAGTCCCTGTCTCATTACTCGTATTCGAGCCTCCATTCAGTGGCGGATATTTACGTACTTTGCACATAAAACGAGACTACACCGCCCTGAACCACGTTGCCAATGCTCGTGACTTCACCCTATGCTCCACGGTAGTCAGTGGAGACAAAAACGCACGGTGACATACCACAAAAAGATGAAAGGACCGAAGTTTTGTTCTTCGCGGGGACTTGTAGACAGTAGAATATGGAGTCATGTCAAGGATTGTGGAATGCTGACCACAATCGATATCCAGATGACTGGCTCGAGAGCAGGGATGTTGATTCGGGATGAACAGAGGCTCCGAAGCACCCATTCAACTGCTCTCTCATCTTCAGAACATGATTATCTACTCTGTACACATGGAGAATATGTCAGGGCCCCTTAATCTGACACATTCCCCAGAACGCTCAGATATCCAAGCTGTGGCTGCGGCGTCTTCGTTTCAGTTGACATTTGTTTAGGCGGTTGGTCTCAGCGTCTGACTAACCTACAGTGGCACGCCTAGAGTCAGGTAGTTAATCCTGAGAAAAGGCCACCAGAACCACAAATGTTTGTCACTGTCTTCTTTACTTAATCTCAATGAAGCTTCTTTTTAACACTAAAAAAGGAGAAATGCTTAGGTGACTAGGTAGGTAGGTAGGTAAGGGGGGGAAAAGCATGAGGTCGGAGATATTCTTGGCACTCTTCCGTGCCGATTATCCATCTCGCCAAGCTTCATGATTCCACTTCATTTCCGTAGGCGACCGGGGTAAGCTCGATAAGTTCCTTCAGCCCTGTCATTCCGGGCGAGGGTCCGGACTTGGGTGGGTGCCACTCGGTCGGAAATACTGTGAAGGGGTTGTGCTTTGCAACTAGAGTTTGGTAAACTCCGACCTTGGCTTACTTTTATGAATTCAGAGTTTATGCTCTTGTTTTCACTACCAGCGAGAAAAAGTCATGCACAACATCATGCGTAGAACTCTTCACGCTGACCAGCTGTCAGCAAGGACCATCGCTTCCTTGCTCATCCTTGCGGCTCCATCCGAGAGACAGGCACAGATTGCATGGTGACAGGCTCTAGAATGGCCGATCGGTGACATGCTCTACAATCTTCCTCCAATCGCCGCCCATCCCCTGCTAGCAGCCTTGAATCAGATCTGAAACGTTGAGCTTGCGCGGGAACAGAACAGAGGCGAATCGAGAGGATAACTAGAGCTGGTGCTCATGGCCCACGATTTCCTCATATATAAGGTCCAAGACTCGTCCGTTCATATTCCGTTTTCCTCTTCATTCCTCAGTTCCATTATCTCTCTTTACAAGCATCTAACTTTCTTACACTCTTTGACCCTGGTGGTTATACTCTCTTTAAGTTCCTTACAACACTTCAAGTCACTTCGACCTTTTACCAAACAACAACCAACTCTTTCAAAATGAAGTTCTCCATCGTCTTCGCCGGCCTCTTCGCCTCCGCTGCCATTGCCACTCCTCAGGGCAACGTCACCCCCAACACCATGGGTGCCCTCGAGAAGCGCGCTTCTTTCCCCATCCCCGCCTCCAAGGGTTCCGTCACCTACAAGAAGGTCCAGGAGATCTCCGGTGTCTTCGACGGAGGCATGAAGACCTACGGCCGTGGCGCCAAGTGCACTGGCCAGAAGGAGGGTGGCGACGCTGATGCCGTCTTCATCCTCAAGAACGGTGCTACCCTCAAGAACGCCATCATCGGTGCTGACCAGATCGAGGGTGTTCACTGCCAGGGTTCTTGCACCATCGAGAACGTCTGGTGGAAGAAGGTCTGCGAGGATGCTCTCTCGCTCAAGGGTGACGGCAATGCCCTTGTCAAGGGAGGTGGTGCCACTGGCGCCAAGGACAAGGTCATTCAGCACAACGGTCTCGGAACGGTCACCATTGATGGCTTCACCGTCGTCGACTTCGGCAAGCTCTACCGCTCTTGCGGCAACTGCAAGAAGATGGGTACCCGCAACGTCGTTGTCAAGAACGTCAAGGCCTACAACGGCAAGCTCCTGACCGGCATCAACTCCAACAAGGGCGACAAGGCCACCATCTCCGGCACCTGCGCCACCTCCGTCAAGAAGATCTGCACCGAGTACCAGGGCACCGTCCCCGGCAAGGAGCCCAAGGAGCTCCACTCCGGTGTCAGCAACGCCTGCAAGTACACCTCCGTCAAGTCTTGCTAAGCGGTCTACGCATGGTGATGATCTTGGTGCCCGCCAAGGTCCCTGATGTTCGCGTCGGAGGACAGTAATGTCTGACAGAGGAGGATCGATGCGGAAGAGTTGTACAAAAGGGTTAATCATGGTGCTTGAAGGGTCTCATCACTGAGATCGGAAAGTTACCCATCATGTATCTTTCAAACCACATACTTGCTTTATTACCTATATACTTCGTTCAACAAAACCTCTGTGCGTAATGTGAAGAATGTCTGAGAATTGAAAGTAGTGTTTGCACAACAAGGCGAAAGTCAAAAGTTGTTTCACACTAAAACTTCTTCATGATACTTTATTGTGCAGAAGAGTTACTGTTTTCTACACATGTGTTTGTATGTATATGTAACCTTGATCTGTCTCAATGAGATATGAATAAGGTCATCAGATCTGAAACACTAAAACTTCTTGTATCCAAGTCCTGTCACGAATGTCTGCTGCCACTCTATTTGTTCTGCGCCCTCAGCCAACTCAACATACAGCTGAGCATGACTGTCTGCATTCACTCCGGTCCACATTGGATCGCCATTTTCGAGTCGCTCGTCAGCATAGTAGAACCTAAATCCATGATTAGTATCCAGAGGTCGGAAACCGATTCTAACAGCTTACTTGTAGCCCTTGTCCTTGTATGCAGTCGCCGCAACATTGATGAAAGCGGCCGCGCCCGACTTTCCAACACCCAAGGCCAATAGTGACTGCAGGGGAGCGTCATTCTCACAGTTGCCGGTATAGATATAGGTTGGATGGCTTGAGGGTGGGAGCTCCGCCCAGCCTTTTACAGCTTCTTGGGCTGCGGCATAAGCACTGATAATGTTCACGGCAGCGCTCTTTTTGAAATCGTCCAATGTAACCTCGAAGACATCTGTAGTGCTATTGTGCCTACCGTCGTAGGCTGTTACACATTAGTGATGTGGTGTTGACATCGATGAGTATAAACTGACCGTTGTAGATTACCACATTAGGGTGACCAAAAACATCCCTGACTTTGGCAAAGACCTGCAATACCGAGTTGGTATCACTGCAATCTGTGGGAATGTGCAGCTCATCTGCCGTTGAGTCTTCAGCTTTTTGCGACCTGGAGACCAGTGCCAATTTGTAACCTTTCTCAGCAAAGGCTTTGGCAATACCCTTTCCAAGATTGGCACCAGCACCAAAGATGAGAGCAACCTTAGACGTCATATTGGTGAGATTTGTACTTAGAGGTGAGTTTTTGAGTGACGGAGAATTTCTCTGTTGATGTCAGATGAATAGTTATGAAATGATGAACGATGGTGATCCAATTCATTCTGATAGCGAAATCAGATGCTGAATATATACAGAATAGAGCATGGTAACTTGACTAATTCAACAGCCAAGAGCATTGGTCAGCGCTGCCAATGAAGTCAATTAATAACTACAAGTTCAAGGGGGACCATTTTCCTTTTCAGGTATAGTGTAGGATCTCACGTCGGGGTCGTGGAATAAGCACACCTCGCTTCCACCTCACAAGTCATCATTTGACGATTATTGCTTGTTCGGGGTAAGCCTCTGCCTTGCTCCTCACGTCCATCTCAATAGCAGAAGAAACATAGCCTATCCGTTGGATGAAAGCTGTATGACACCATTCCTTATCCACACTATTACCATTCCACAACGATGAGTCAGACACTTCATGCCACCGCTTGTATAGGATGTCGCAGACGAGGGCGCAAATGCGATCGAACATTGCCCGCGTGTATAAGCTGTGAGAGACGAGGAGTGGCTTGTGAGGGCTACGTCACGAAATGGCCAGGTGTGGCGGCGCGCGGAAGACTTGCTGGGAAGTCTATTCCCGTTCTCGACAGTTCAGTTGCTTTCATGAGAACCAACCCAGCACTCACAAGAGCGAGACAGAGGCAAACAAAGCAAATTACATCTACAGATTCATCTTCTAGAACAGACCTTACGTCAGTCACAGATGATGAGATTGATAAATTTGTTCAACACTGTGAGTCCAACCCTCTTCCTCCTCTTTGCCCCAGGATAAACTCAGCTGACTCCCATTCCCCCGCAGACATCGCAGATCTAAGTAGTATCTTCTATCTCGGCAATGGACCTAGCGATAACCCAATGTTTCACTACGTTCTCCCTCTAGTAAACAAGGTACCTCCCATCCGCTTCGCCCTCGCCGGATCTGCATCCTGTCACGTCGCTGCCCGGACATCAGATACGGCTCTCGAGCAAAAGAGCTTGCGTCTCCGCGTTCATGCTACGCATTTACTACGAGAACTACTTAGGAGTCCAAGCGCAGCGACAGATCAGGCCATATTGGCTAGCATATTGATGCTCGCACAGCTCGATGTAAGATGCTCTAATATTGGCTGTTAATAAATGTCTAATCGTATACAGATGTGCTCTGGGGACTGTACTGAGTTCGAGACCCATTTAAAGGCAGCACTTGGCCTCATTCGTAACCCCGACTATGACGGCGCAGCGAATAGATACTACTTCGAGCAACGACTTGCATGGTGAGCAGACAGTATCCTGACCACACAAAGTTATTCTAATATGGTCAATTCTCAGGCTTGACGTTATGAGCTCTACAACCTCTCCTAGACCACCAAATCTGACCCTCGATGAGGTCAAAACAGTAATAGGGCGCTTTTTGAGTAACGGTAAAAGACAATGGAGCTACGATGTGTTTCCGTGTCCCATCGACCTATTTGAGATTATCACAGAGATCAGTTTCCTTTTCAAAAGCAAGCACGACACGGGCATTTTCGACCAAGATGAGCCGCAAGTCGGGGACTTGGAAGTTCGATTACGTGATTGGAAATGTCCTACCATGTCAGGCTCACGAAAGCACATGGTCGAAGCATGGAGACTGGGTATCATAGCTTATTTGTACCGACATTTCCCCCGTGCTGGCTATGAAGCCAAGGCGACTGCTTTGACGAGTCAAGTCTTGGATCTGGCAGAGCTCATACCACCAGCAACATCGTGGAGCTATGCTTTGCTATGGCCGATCTTCCAAGTGGCGGTGACTCTGGATGATGAGGCGCCGAAGGAGAAAAACCAGATAAGGAGGCGTCTGAAGATTGCTCTTGAGACTATTGGATGTCGACATCATAGTAATGCCCTTGAGATATTGGAGATTGTTTGGGGACGCCCTGAGCAGTATGACCCTTTTACTATCAGCATGCGTGGGCGTACGATAATGCTCGTATAGCTTATCTAAGAGAAAGTTGGGAAAATATGTATCGAAACCATCATCTTCCACGATGGTTTTTTTTAGATCACTAAACCCGGCCAATACCTCTTACTGTGGCCCTGTCGTTCACTTCGAATACTTCGCCAACACCTCTTCAAGCTCATTTCTAATCTCATCCTTCAATGACTCAGGCGCCCAGCACATATCGATCGCGTTTCTTGCCAAAGTCGCCATGTCCTCATTGCTGAAGCCACACATCTTCTTGACCAGAAGCATATCATGCAGAATCCAGCAATCCTCCATGTACGCCGGATCGTCACTCGAAATTGCGATCGGAATACCAGCATCGTACAAAGTACGAATCCTCGGAAAGATTTCGTCGACTGGCTCGTGGCGAAGATATCCCCACGGAGTTAGTGTCATACCAATGCCTTTACTCTTGATGAGACCCATAAGTTCCAGGTCCTGCGCAGCGTTCAAACCATGGTCTATACGGTCGGCACCGTTTTCACCCAAGTCCGTGACGACCTGCCGGATGTTCCTGTGGGTGTCTTTCTGTCCAACATCGCAATGCGCAGTGATATTGAAGCCGTCTTGCCTGGCCTTTCGGTACACTTCTGCAAACATAGAGGGAGGTCGATCATTCTCGTCTGAGTCAAGACCAATGCCAATTACCATGTCCTGGAATGGAAGCACGGCTTGGTAATGCTCCATAGCTGATCCTGGTGATAGGTCACGTAGGAAGCACATAATCCACTTGCATCTGATCTGTTTAGTCATTAATATGTGTCAAAGATAATAGACTGATGCTGACGTACACCAAGACGCTTCTCTGCTTCCTCTTGAGCCTTACGGAATCCTCCCATCATGGTCTGAAAAGAAATACCCCGACGCGTGTGCCCTTGTGGGTCAAAGAAAGGCTCACAATATCGAACATTCATAGAAGCAGCATGTTCGAAGTAGTTCGTAGCCAGGTCATAAAAGTCCTGCCCAGTAACAAGTACTTCGAATCCTCCGTAGTAAGCCTCGAAGAACGTAAAGCTCTCCTCAGCGTTATCAATACGATGGCCTGGTCGGGCTTGGATAATGTTGTAAGATTCTCTGAGCTGTTCGAGATTTTCATACAGGGTCCCGGTGCGCTCGAGTTTGAGGGTCTGGTTGTTTCTCTTGGCCAGCTTCCATCTCAACTCGGGGGTCAAGGTACCCTCAATATGGACGTGCAACTCTACTTTGGGGAGATCAAACACAAACTTATCGTCCGCGTTCAAGAGCTCATCCCGTAGCGTCAAACGCTCTTCGAGGGACATGGCAAATTCCATGTTAGTGGTGGTATTATAAACCTTGTGTGAAAATGAGGTGAGGTAGGAGAGTGAGGGCAAGTGGAGAAGGCTTGTAGAGTGCTCGTGTATGAAAAGAAACAGGAGAAAATCTTAGTGCATATAAGCAAACTTTTATACTTGATATGATGAACGGGGTCACTTCAAGAAGATGAGTTCACATCTGCATACTGATGGGAAGCTAGTCCCATACAGGCTATTATCTCAGTCGGCGGCGTAAAGCTCGTGATCCTACTCGGGCAAAGATTTCGAAGCTAGTACAAAAATGGCTGCTATTTCAGTCAATGCTATCGAAGAGCCAATGAACTTGGGAACTTCACAAGCTTGAGTTGAGTTCCTTCTATGCGCCTCGAGAAACGTGGTTATGACTCAAAGGTTAGTCCAACATCCCCTGAACCGGACATACAACACTTGTCTTGTTTTTTCTAACGTGGGTAGCGAAGCTGCCAGCAGCAGGCTTTCTTCAAATCTACTGTGCGCTCTACTTGGCACCTGTGAAGATTCCAACACCGAAAGGCCGAACCCACTCACTGCCTTCCTTATCCTTGATAGAAACCTCCAGACGATCTACTCCTGCCTTGCCAGCTGTGTAAGTAGCAATAGATCCATCGACCTTGACGCTGCCCAACTTGGCACCTGTCACTGCAAAGACAGGCTTATCAAAGCCTGTAGCCAACGCACCGAGGTTAATCTTGAGAGAACCAGAAGGCTCAACAAATGCGTGTGGTTCAGCCATGAAGTTAAGGTAGCCCTCTATAACGGTGTATCCTTCACCGCCCGTTGAACCATCCCACCAGTCTGCAATGCCATCGCCGTCGGCATCCCAGCTGCTCTCACGACGAACTTCGGGGAAGTCTTCAAGACCTCCGGCATCCTTGGGACTGTCGATAAGACCCTTCTTACCGCTTACGGATCCGGTATAGTTGTAAGATCCTCCGAGGGTCTCTTTGATGATGCGCTTGTCATGGTCGTCGAGAACGGGTTGACTGGCACCTGAATCAGACAGCACGCGTTTGTACGCTTCAGTTGACTCTTGCGTCTCGACAAATGAGGGGAAGAACCTATAGTAATTTGTCAAATCCTGTGGCTATTGGGCCGTGAGGAATTATACTCACTCGTCATCGTAGAACTTCTGATATGTGGGCGCCGGATCGATAGACACGTCGGCCCAGCAGGCAATGTCCTTATTGATAGAGGTTCCATCGTTGGAGGAATATTGCACCGAGTCTTGGTCAAAGTGGCCAAGCATAGAGTTTCCAGAGCAGTGATAAGTCTGCGTTCCAGGAAGACCATCCTCGAACTAAACAAGAGAAGTTACCTATTATTCTTAGAGATTAGAAAATGCAAACACTTACTTGTGCCCTCAGATCGTATGTAAGCTTGCTTGCAGGACCAGGCTTGTAATAGTTACCGACGAAGTTGACCTGATGGGCTCCGCCATCTGTAACACGAGAGCCTGCGTGCACTGTGTCAGCGGTTTGATGGAAGTTACTAATGCCGTCTTACCAAAATTGTAGACCACGTTGTTTCGAATATCCAATCTGCCAGCAAAGTTGCCCCGGTTATCAGCACCACCACCCATAGACCACGATCGACCTTCTGCATGAGCAAGAAGGTTATGATGGAAAGATCCAACATCTCCGCCAATTGTTGCAGCATAACCGTGGGCAGTTCCTTTGGGGTAGTTCTTGTGGCCTGCGACGTTGAGAGGCTCTGAGATCATGCTTCGCTGGAGTGAAATGTTGTACGACGACCGAGAAGAGAATGATTCATCAATAGTCCATCCCTAGACAAGGGTAAGCAAGCTGCCTTACAAGATGGTGCGGATGATGTACCACTGAACACCGATCGAATATCGCATGGTTAGATCCCTGCATACCCATTCCATCGACAGTATTGCCAGAGACCGTGCCAGGTCTGACGCGGACATGTCTGAAGATGATGTCTGAAGCACCCGTAAGACCAAGGGGGTTGCCCTGAATCACAATGCCTTTACCTGGAGCAGTCTGACCCGCAAGTGTAACATACTGATCGTTGACAGATATGCGAGACTTGGTAGTGATGACTCCGCCGACGTCAAAAACAACGATACGAGGCCCAGTTGCGACAGTAAGGGCGTGCCTAAGGGATCCAGGTTCTTCGTTGTCCTCCAGAGTGGTGACTTTGATTACCTTGCCACCACGACCGCCGCGTGCGAAGCGACTACCTCGGGTTAACAAATGCGGTTATGAGGTAGTTTTACGTTACTTACCCCCATCCCTCGGCACCTGGGAATGCCAGTTGAGCCACCCGGAACGTCCACACGCGACCAGCATCGGTTCCACTGGCTGCAACCACATCAACCCTCCAGTAGTAAGTATCGACAGGATTCAGGTCTCGTGACATGATTAGCAGTCTCTTCCAATGTTGCCAAGGGCTTTATTACTTACCAGAAAATGTGACAGAGGTCTTTGCTAATCCCTTGCCGACAGCAGTGAGCTTATCAGCCGACGTACCCAGATAAACATCATACGTAACATCGGAAGCACCGGCAGGAGCGCGCCACGATGCTTCAACAGTGCCATTCTTATCAGGCTCGACGTGCAGGTTGTGGTTCTCCGGGTCAGGAAAAGAGACTTGGGACTTGGGACTTGGACCATCGACCTCGAAGCCGTTGAGGTAGACGTGCTCGTTACCGCCAGTAGGCGCAAAGATTACTTTGACTTGAGTTCCCTTTGAGACAGAAAACTCAACGTAAGACGCAGCTGCCTCCCAGATGTTGTCTACTTTTCGTGACTGCTCCACGCCCTGTATCACTGTTAGCTAAAGAGATGCACAATATCCAGCCTTAATGCCTACCGAAGCGAGCTTTTTGTCGTTCACGGTGACGGAAACGGTAGCAAGTTTTGTATCACCACCTTCCCAGGTATTATGCCACGCCAATAGCGAGTGATTGCCGCTAGAAAGACCATCGATAGTCAGAGTGATGGATCCTCCGGTATCTTCGTTTGTTGAAATAGCCGTGCCGACGAGTCTTTCGCCCATGGTAGCAAGAAACTTTGCGTAGATCGGCTTGTTCCAGTCACCGTTAAGTGTCACGCCTTTTGGACCCGAAAGAGTAAAGGTGACATTGTTAATGGTTGTGTTGACCGAGGATGCTTCTTCAATAACCCACAGGGCATCGTTGTCCGGATTGTTCCCCTTTCTGATCTGTACTGGATGCAGGTTGATGCGAGTCGGAGCAGCGACAGCAAGTGTGCTAGCAGCCAGAGCTACGATTGCAACAATGGCCTTCATGATGCAAAAGAGTACCCTACCAGTAGGTACTCACTAGACCACAGTTAGATAAGAAATAGTCACAAGCTGAGGTGCAGCAGGTACGGAACGTCTACGGCCAAAAGCCAAGCTCCTTTTCTACTCATCGATCGAACAGGGGTTCGAACAGGGATTCCCAAAACTTAAACGGAGCGTCATTTTGTTGTGGGAGTGATCTTCATTTTGGTCTACTTGAAACCTATAAGAACCCCTCTAATAATATCACTCGCTTCCAATTTCCCCACCAACCACATGATGTCTCTCACTTTCATCACCACTACAATACTGATACTGATATCTTAACCGACAGCTAGTTAGTTCTTGCGTCCCGCACCACCTCCAGTGTCAATTGGACTTCTTCAAGCTTTGAAGTCCCTACCAATATCGTCCTTGCAAATGTCGTTTTGCTCAAGAAGTATTGGAACACTTTTGTTAGGCTAGAAGCCCTGCAATCATGACGACGACTTTTCATGTTTTAAGTCCATCCTTGTTGAACTGCCGACTTCAACTCTGCATCGGGGTTTCTTGACGACATAAACCTCAACGGTAGCTCCGAAACCAATTAGTCTTCTCATGTGATGGGCTAGCAGCCCCAGGGAACGAGAGCCGGACGATAACAGGCTACACGCACTATAACAACCTAAAGGGTGTAGCATTCGAGTTATGGGGCTTCTTGGCGAGATGATTCACAAGTTCTGGGAAACGACTAGCCACGGATACGATTTTGTTTGATCTTATCATGGGTTGTTAATGGTTTGATTTCAATAATGTAAATCATTCATGGGTGTAATTAAAGCTCAGGTTATGAAAACCATATTGAAATATCATACAAAATAACCGTAGCTAGCCCCGCTGTCCACAGGTTTCGCCTCTGGTTGACAGATGAAAGGACAACGTAATTCAAGTACGAGGTAGTCTGCGCCTAAATCTTAGGATGCTTATTTTCTAGACGTTGAAGATTGAAAGAAAAGATGCATATACCCCTGTGAATAAGGTTTAAGTCCTTTTTCACTTGATTTTAATTAATAATTTTCTGTAGTATAAATAGTAGAGAGCAATCAGTCTCTTGCCCAGGATTCTAACAACCGCATATCCGAGGTAATAATATTCTCAGTGTATCTATAATTAAGAATGTTAAATTTGCTTAAATTTATACTTTAGTCTAATGTTTTACTGTCAGAGAGTAATATTATAAAATCCAAATTTTAAGAAAATTTTAAGATAATTATAATATATTTTAAAATGGTAATAAAAAAGAACTTATATAAAAAAGGATAAAAACTATCTTATTTTTTATTTAAATCTCTTCTGAAAATCTAACTCAGTTAGTCAAATAGCTAGCTAAGATTCTCAACTGCTTATTCAAACCCACGACCTTGAACGTCGGATGGTTGACCGTGTGATACACTAAATATTAAGGACAAGCAACACAAATCAGAATCATCAGTCCAATCAACTCCTCTTTGGATTTTAAAAGGGCTTGGTTGCGCCATAGGAGTCTCCTAGCATTGTGGTATCTACACATGCCGTCTTCCATACTAAACTGAGATAAGTGCGCACTGACTTTTAGAGAGGAGACAACGCATTGTCCCCGTCCCCTCAAGAAGTTACATCATTTATCATCATCCTTTAACATCGAGCTCGAAACGGGTGTCTTTATTCGCTATCAACTTTTGCTTAAAGCCCGAGAGAGGAGTTGTGAAACCTCTTTCTATGCAGGCAAGGTCCAGCTGACTGTGCTGACGAATTCGGAATGCAACCGCAAAGTTTCATCCAGCTTCAACTACTTCAGTTCCTGTGATCTTGGCTATCGTCTCGGGCCGGTGAAAGTGCCCGTGCCCAGTGTTTCGCTGCCGTTCCCCCTCATTGTGCTTGCGGGGGTGGCGTAGTGACTGAATTCTATCGGATCCTTTGCCTACTTTGACTGTGACTGATGTCATATTGAATGATTCATCATAGGTGACCTAAAGTATTTATCGCTGGTACAACTTCGAGCGTGCAGATCATGGAAGCCAGATAGTCACCCTCTTCACCATCACTTTGACAAACTCTTGCGCAGAGACCGAACATCATGAGCTTGAAAAACGGACAAGAGGCAGCAAAGCCTCTTATGTTGATCGATGGTAGAGTATGTAGATGCTACTGCCCGCTATTCTGAGAGGACATTGACTAAGGTTTCTACTGTAGTTGGTTGGGGCTTCCGATGGAAATACATTTCCCCTCTTCAACCCAGCGACTGGTGATAAAGTTGCGGACGGTAAGAACATGATGCCGCAATCTTGTAAGCCTATCGATTACTAACTATCGTCATCATAGTTCCCGAGGCTACCAAAGACGATGTCAACCAGGCAGTCGCAGCCGCACAGCGCGCGTTTCCCGAGTGGTCGGCTTTGGATCCTGCCAAGCGTGGCAGCTACTTGAAGAAACTGGCAGCTCTAATCAAAGAACACAACAATGACCTAGCTTTACTCGAAGCCAAGTCAATGGGTCGCCCACTACCCGAGTTCTTCGAAGGCTTCACCGCATCCGCAAGCTTTGAGCATTATGCCGAAGCCTGGCCACACATACAAGGACAAGCAAGCCTCAACACTCCAGGCTACGTAACAATGACTCTTCGACAGCCTTTTGGAGTTGTCGCGGCTATAATCCCCTGGAATGCCGCGCTTCTATTCTTTGCCAGCAAGTCCGCTCCCGCCTTGATCACCGGAAATACAGTGGTGCTCAAGTCGAGTGAGAAAGCACCACTTGGCGCGGCCAAGTTTGCTGAACTCATCCACAAGGCAGGATTTCCTCCAGGTGTCTTCAATGTTATCTCCGGCCATGGCAATCCATCTGGTGCCGCCCTCGCGTCGCACATGGACGTACGAGCGATATCATTCACAGGCTCTGGTCGCACGGGGCGTGCGATTCAAGAAGCAGCTGCCAAGTCAAACTTGAAAAAGGTCATTCTCGAGCTTGGAGGGAAATCACCCGTCATCGTTTTCGAAGACGCGGATCTTGATCAAGCGGCCAAAGACACGATGCATAGCATTCAGTGGAACAGTGGGCAGGTTTGCATGGCCAACTCTCGCGTTTACGTCCAAAACACAATCTCGCAGAAGTTCATTGAAGCTAGCAAGAAAGCTTTGGCTGCTGCAAAAGCAGGCGATCCGACACACAAAGGGGTCAACCACGGCCCGCAAGCGGATAAGACGCAGTACGAGACCGTGTTATCTTATATAGACGAGGGTAAACGGTCAAGTACACTCGCCCTAGGTGGAAATGGAAGTTTCGAACAAACAGGTGGTTTCTTCGTCGAGCCGACGATCTTTTTAGATACGGCCGAAGATGCCAAGATCATGAAGGAAGAAATATTCGGCCCCGTCGTTAACATCAACGTTATCGAGACAGAAGAAGAGGCTATTCGCAAAGCTAACGATACCGAGTATGGTCTCTATGCGGCGGTCTATACCAAGAATATCGACCGAGCTATGAGGGTAGCCAAAGAGCTCAACTCGGGTTATGTCGGTATCAACTGCACTAGCCCATTGACGGCGAGGGATCTACCTTTTGGAGGCTATAAGTCGTCTGGCCAGGGCAGAGAAGGATGGCTTTACAGCATGGATAATTTCCTGGAGGTAAAGAGTGTCATGATGAAGGTAGAGGGAAGCGCTTCCAAATTGTAAAGACGATTTAGTTAATACTCGTAACTCCTTCACTCAAATATGTAAAGGAAAGGCTAGTCAATAAAGTCACTCGCGATACATGGCCCTAAAATTTGGCGAAGTTTACGTAGCACATGACCACACCAGCCATCCATAAGTCAATATCCCTCACTTGACTTCAGAAGAACAGGAAAGAAGAGAACATTCACAAGAATCAAACGATGCCTCTCACTAAGAGCAACGATGAAGTAGTAACTTAGTAAGATATCTCAGGGCACGATGGGATGTGTGGACTTGCTTTGACCTTTCTATTCTTGCAGCCAAGACAACCGAGGCGAGACTTCGCACGTATAACCGCTCAATTCTTCAGGCCTTGTTTTGATATAGTACCCGCCATGGCTGATTACGGGACCTCAATGTTTCTTGGCCTGTAGTTTGAATCACGAGCTCAAGTCGAAAGATGTGATGCGCAAGGTGAGGCGAAAAAGACGTTGGGTATGCGAAACCAGAACTTTACACGGTGTTTTATTTCTAAAGTGATCGAAAGTCAATAAGTTCATCCAAATGCTTACAGCCAGACATCCTCCCCTGCTACAATATAGTAGAATCTACCGCAT
>JABCKB010000854.1:0-10902 GCA_013184455.1 Fusarium continuum | reverse complement strand
TTTAGTGAGAAATCATGGGGTGCGGCCATTTCTTATGGAACCCACTAGCCCGTGTCAACCAATGCATGACTTAAGAGGGAAGACCCTTGGATTGGAAACAGAAATGGGTGGGTGTTCCAGCCTTGCCACCGGTGAAAGGAAACAGAAATCCCAGCTATGTTAAGCTCCCAGGTACGGAGTAGATTTGCGACGTGATGAGCTGCGGTAGATGATCCAGCCGGGGATGGGGGATGGGGGATGTGGGCCCGAAAAGGGAACACGTTAGCCTTGTAAGACCAGTCGCAATCATCTTGTATGATATCAAAGATACCTACATACTGTATATCTCTTACGGCCAAAATGGGGCTAGAAAGAGGTATCGCTGATCATGCAGCTTGCTGATCATGACTTCGGCAGCCACTATATCTGCCCTCTAGAGCAGGTATCTGTGGTTTTTGTGTGAGAAATGGAGCAAAAGACCTATGGATAGGTACTCCCAATGAGCCTCTGCACCACGTAAGGGATTCCAAGGCGGGCGAGACCAGGCAAAAGGTGGGACAGGCCATTGCACAAGTCTCCAGGACCTATACCAAGTTTTGGCGTGCATCAATAATGCGCTGCAAACCGCCAGCTCACCAAGGGATTGCTTTCGCTGCACGTTGTACATCGTGAAGTTGATAGCTTCAAGCTGACGCCGGTAGCCGGCAGATCGACGATGAGGTTAGAGAAGAACGATATGACTGGCCGGCTCGGGAGCGGATCAAGAAATTACTAAACAGGCTAGTTCGAACGGTCTCTCCCGGGGCCCAGGGTGTAGAAGTGTAGTTGTGGGTAGAGTAGCCTCTTTGGGCTCAGCGCTGAGCCTCGTACACCAAAATAGGAGTGGCTTCGTGGCGCGCGCATGTTAGAATAACGCCCCAGTACTCGGTCCTTATCCCTGACCCTGGCCTCTTTAGCAGGTCCTAAATTAAAACTCGTGCCATGTCTAATTCACCGTATTGTCAACAACAGAGTTGAAAGAAGTCCGGCTCTTTTTGGCTCTACGTCATCGGCTCTTCCCTTGTACCTGATAATCACCGGGCTATCCGGGGGGTGTTTATTGAGATTGAGATTACGTCCATGTCAAGATCGTCTACTCTTTCTTGAGTGAAGAAATCTCTGCTAGAGAAAGCACGCGTATATCGACAAAGCGAAATATGGAAGGGAAGACTAAGGGGTGAAAAAAAAAAAAGAGAAAAGAAAAAGCTTTGTTCACTCAGTACAGCAGCATTAGTACGCGTCAATGCTTGGACCATTCAAAGACGCGTATTCCTTAGTGGATGGTGACGGAATGTGGGTTAATTCTGCAAGGTACAGCGTGATAAGACAGGGGATATTTCCCAGGATCCGCGATCGATCTACTTCGTAGGTACCTTACAGGTACATGCTCTATCGCTGTATTTCTAAAGTCCGTACTCCGTTCTGAGCCTGCGAGATTGATGAGCGACTTCCTGACCAAAGGCTTACTACAAGCTCTCTTTCAGCAACTTCTGTCGCCAAAATAAAGGCGGACGACATCTAACCTAGCTCTGTTAGGTGGCGGACCAGCATACCTGATAGCCCTGGCAATTGAGTTATGACAGCGGACAACCCTCGTATAAAAAATCTTCTCTATGGGACGGGATTTTGTGACCTTGGCGAAGTAGCGGATTCGGACTCTTGCTTGTAGCCGTAAGCCATATTTGAAAAATATCATGAATAAGACTTCAGGGACGGGTAAGGTTATGCACTCGATGCAATGCATTTCGTGCGTGTTCAGGGTGAGAATACTTTAGACCGAATGTCACTCACAGCTATTTATGTGACCACTAACCCAATATAGAAATGTCAATTGAAACGAAGAGTATGTACCTATGCAGTTGGTCGCAAACTATATATCAGGTTGTTCTGTTTTAGAATGGATGAAGCGAGCACTGACATGTTTCGAAACAACACAAAGTGATATATAGACTTTTGAAGTTGTCGTCTGTTATCGAATATTGCTTCAACAGACGGACTTTGCTGGTTTCTTCTGTGACACCTTAGTACAGGCACCGTATAGTGACAGAAGAGAGGCTGCGCACGCGGAGGCGGAGGACTTTAAATCCCCGGTTGGTGGAAGGGTTCGTGATGGGGAGTTGTTCCGTTTACCCACTTACTTACTGACACATCTTGGCCTCTCTGAGGCGCAGCAGTGCAGCACGATGCTCCACGGTCACATCCCGTTGCTTCATTGCGAGCTTGGCAGGTGGGTCTCAAAACACCGGCACACTCTACATAATGAGATTTTTGATAACATACCGTAAATACTGAGCATGTTTCGACTAGCCCAGTAGTACATTACTGCCCAAATAATTCTGTCAGTGACCTTTAGTTTGATGGTTTTTTTTTTTTAGGTCTACTTTATGGGCCCACTTGCTTGGGCCTTTTACAGGGTTGCCCTACTTGTTGGCCGGATAGGATGGGTTTATCTTTTGCATGTGCTTGTCGTGTAAACTTTGGCGAAAGGGTTAATACGATGTTTACATTACCGCGATACCAGAGCCACAGAGATATGCCGGATTTTTGTCGCAGGCACCCATGTCGAGAAGAAGTTTTAGTTGCCATACAGGTGAGTCTCGATGTGAGCTCTGTCGGTAAAACTGCACGCACACACTACAGCCATTGTCGGGTATTGCAGTACATACCAACCAATCCTCTTGTCGAGCGTGTACAAGACTGGGGCCTGGAAATTCAAAGAGGGGTTTCAGAGCCTGGGTATCTGCATGTTGGCTATCAAACAGATTGATCGGATATCTACCTCACTCTGGCGGTCTCAGTAGCGTGCCTGTGTAGCACGCTGAGGTGAGGACTGGATTATGCTGGTAGGGATCACGATAAGGAATTTGGACTGCGGATGGCAATGGGGGACGTTTGGGTTTGGATAAATGGGTTGAGGGCAATCGAGTCAGGGTCTCGTCTAACCAGGCAGTTCGTTGGCATCTGCTTACGTCTGGGGTTTGCTTCGTATTCATTTGAGTTTGCCTTATTGATTCCCCCTCGTCTCTTTCTCCCTTGACTGATCCAAAATTTCTGCTCCTCTCCCTCGTTCTTTTTGATCCCGTAGACTATTTTACTGCGCCAACGACCAACATCTGCCGACGTTAGGTTCGGTCATTCTCTCTTTTAATATTTTGGGCTGTGTGGCGTCTGGGGAAATCATCTAACACCTCCTAGGCAGCACAGGAAAACAAGAGCGGAGTCCAGACGAAACACGACGACGAAGCGAGCAACTCGATCGAAAGGAAATCAAGGCGAAGGGGAACGACTGAACAGGTCAACAGTGACGAGAATAAGGCCAACGCTTACAGCAGCGACCAACTTCTTACACACCAAGTAATTATTCTCAAACTCTAGGCCACCCCGAACAGTCGATTAATTTCGACATCTGATTTCCGCCTGTTTTGGATGAACGAGTAGACCACACCAAGACATTGGAATCGAGCTTGGATAGCAGCGGATCCCTCTTTGATACCCGACATCTTCCAACGGTAACCCGACAGTCGCTCCCGCAGTAGAAACCCGTTTCGCTCTTAGGCTCTCTTCAATTCTTGATCAACTTTCAGCTCGCGTGTTTTCCCCTCGTGGTGTTATCGACCTATTGGGTCCTCAACTTCCGGCCGCTCCGCACCGACCCTCGCTAGCTCCAGTAACAAATCTCGAACCGAAGGCTTCCGTGCCCCCGTCTGTCCTCGTCAGCATTCGTCACTGCTACCACACGACTGGTTTACCCTCGAGTTAGATATAATTCTATCGAGAAGGATAACGGAACAAGTGGGTGAGCAAAGGAGCAGAAAACCAGTAAGTAGATTAGTTTCTTGCTGTGAAGTACTCCTGGTCTAAGGTTTAAGCACATTGCCTTGCTTATCCATGGAGTTTGTGCACAACAGGGACGACTTCAAAGCCTCCGATACTATCCTCCCTTCAAACCCCACGCCTCTGTTAATTCCTCTGCGCGAATCCCTCATCTTGTCTCCTATTGGTATTATTTCTGGGCACAGCAGAATCAAATACGGGGTAGCATTTCTTAGGGCGGCATTCCCCTTTTCACCACTACATCCTCGCATCTCATCTCCCACACACATTTCTGTCATCCAATTTGAGCCTCCCAACCACTGGTAGCTCATGATATTGTCCTCTCTCATTCAACCTGCAGTCGGGCTGAGCCACTCCCGCAAATCGTACATGCCGCCGCCTCCGGCCTGGGTCCCCCTTGTCTTATTTGCCCTTGTACCTAAGCCTCTCTACCACATACCGTACCTCCTCGATACCTTTGCACTTGTTGCTGGCCCCCTGTGAAGCTCGGCCCTCTTAGTAACTTTACTTGGCCTATCTTTGCTGGTCCTTCGTCCACTCGCATCTCTCATTTCTCCCACACGCCTCCTCTCGCTTTCCTCTTGTTAAAATTGTCTAGCCTCTCCCGAGCATCTCGAACACCCTGGTACTAAGGGAGATTACAGTGGTTGTCTTGCCAAGTAAACTCTGAGCAGGCACTGCACTAGAGTTTTTTTACTTCTTCTTTCTTTTCCTTTTTTCCCCCTTCCTCTGTCGGCGGCGCCTTAACCCATGCCACTTCAACTCAAGTCGAGGCCCAATCATCATCCACTGGCCATATCGTCGTTTACAGACAACCACCACACACTGCCCAGGACCGAGAGGGACCCTCTCTTTCATTAACCCGAAGCTGATTAACTCTAGGCAACACAGGGCTCCAGTTTAAGTTCCCGGGACTTTAGCTGCAGGCCGATCGCGAAAGGAAAAACGGAGGCCCGCCGTGCTCGTACCGGTTCCCAGTCCGCGCAACTTGTTCCGTACCCGCTGTGAGATTTCTAAGCTTGATCGCTCCAATTCTTGTTGCTGCTTCTCAGCTCAGCCCGCTCTCGCTCTTACAGTCTGTCCGACTACGATCCCCAGACAATCTCTCAACCCCCCGTTTGGTGCACCGTCCACCGAGGCCATCTCAGCTCTCGTCCCACTCGTTACACTCACTACTGGCCGGTTGTCGACATCTCACTGCTTCGTTACCTATCGCGAGTCGACGCACGAGACGCCGCTGTACATCATCACCCCTGGCACACCATCCTGCCGCCTACGCCACGATTTCTTTTTTGGCGCTGTCGCTCGTTAATTCTACTGCTGGCTGTAACTTCCGCCGTAGTCTGCTCGCCCACGACGCCTCGCTCCCCCGGTTCACATTCGATAGCTTCCTTTTCCCGAGCCGCTACATGCACAATTGAGCGGCGCTATCGCCTTAGACCCTCGTCCTGTCCTCGTCGCTGACACTGCGGCTCAAAACAACCGACAGTCATCGTCACTTGAGCTTATCCTTGCCGTGCCACCCCTTGGGAGGTACCTCTCCCCGTCCTGATCTCGTGCTGTGGTACCCAATACACCCCAAGGCTACGGGTCTGTCGTTAGAAACCGCTCCGCTACACCCTCAGACTGGCCCAGGCCACTATTCCACATTAGGCTCTGCCAGACAACATGGCGCCTGTGTCGCCCCGGCTTAAGATTCTATCAGGTTTGTCGTCTCTTCTCTTGCAATTCTCCTTCATATCCCGGGCTAGTCCACACAGAAATCCAGAGGTGAACGGTCGCGTCATTTCAAAGCAGGCGACCCCTCCCAATCCCCCTTCAGTAAACCTTGTCTCTTATATTCCTGTCATCTAATTTTCAATTCACTCGTTTGTCTCGAAACCCTCACGTCAACCGTCAGGACGGTTGCTCGTGCAGCGTCCTACCTTAGCAGTTCACCATGGCCGACAGCGAGCTAATGTCAGTTTGTTTAGTGGGAGGCAATCCTGTCTCTGCATTCCTATCATGGCGACTCCAAGCCACCAATGCGTGTGATGTGACGCTTGTATGGAAGTCTGGTTACGAGCATGTGGCACAATACGGAATCTCGTTCAAGTAAGTGAATCAAGATAAGTTTGATTCTAACCACAGGCTGATTCATGTTTCAAGGTCTCCGACATTCGGCAACGAAAGGTTTAAACCTCGACTAGGTACGCTTTTGCTCGTGTTCTACTTCCTATGCAGCACGCTGACATGTCAATTGCAGTCGTTCGCAATCCCGAAGACGCCGCCAGCGCACGAGACGGTCCTTTCGATTATGTAGTACTGTGCGTCAAGGCGTTGCCTGACGTTTACGATCTCGCGTCTGTCATTGACTCAGTTGTGACTCCTCAGCATACGTGCATTCTCGTCAACACAACACACACTCTTGGAGTCGAAGCTGCCTTGGAGGAGCGATTCCCTACCAACGTGGTTCTGTCTCTTGTTTCCGGTGCTGAACTCACACAACTTGGCCAGAGTGAATTCGAACACAAGGGACCTACAGACGTCTGGATTGGCCCTGCTAACAACTCAAACAATATCCCAAAAGCTATCCAGGAGGATATGGCTCAGGCTTTGGCAATGACCCTTAGCTCTGGACAAGTTGAATGCAAAGTCTCACCGAATATCCGTCAGCAGCAATATGAGAGAGTGATAGGGTAAGTCTCCGGCATGGTACTTTAGAACATAGCTAACCCGTACTGCAGCCCGATTGCATTCCACCCGATTAGCGTTATTTTCGAAACTCCCAACCACGCGTCCCTTCTAGAGAAGGTCGGCGTTAAGGACATGGTGTCGGAGGTTATTGATGAGTTACTTCGCTTAGCTGATGCCAATGGGTGCAAATTTGAACCCGGTTTTAAGCAGAAGACGATCGACGAGATGTCCAAAGCTCCCGGTGAGAGTATTATGTGGCAAGATTACATTGCTCGCAGACCAATGGAGGTTGAGACTTACCTGGGTTCGCCTGTCAAATTGGCTCGGGATTCAAACCTCGCCCTTCCTCGAATTGAGACTCTATACTCCATTCTCCATAACCTCAACCTTATCAACCGCAACAGACCTAAGCCGGGCGACCCGAATGCGAACATTATACCACCCGCGTCTCCTTCTGCGCCACCCCTACCCCGAATGCCGTCTCAAAACAGTCATCGGCCCATGATGAACGGTATGCCTAATGGCAACGGAATGCCCCCTCGTCAGCCTCGACCTCGAAATTCTTCCAACTTCAGCCAGGGTGGTATGCGTCGCGGCCCGCCCCCGATGAACGGCGGACCACCTAATGGCTATGGTCGACCTTCTCCTTCTATGAATGGCGGTGGATCGCGCCAACCTTCGAGGAGAGGATCACTCGAGGAAACTAACTTGGAGGAGTTCTCTCATCTGGTGCTTTACGACGATATCCCTGAAGGTTCCGAGCCATCTGTTAGTGGCGATCCCTCAGACGTTACCTTGCGAGAGCGAGAGTTGGCCCTCCGACAGCGTGAAATGGCCCTGCGTGAACAAGAAATGCGAATGCGCCGCGGACCGCCGCCTGGCCCTCCTGGAGGTCCCGGACCTCGTCGTGGCCCCCATCCCATGCGCAACAGCAAGCAGGTGTTTGATGAAGACGATGAAGACGACGCCGATTACTTTGATCCAACTGCTAATACTGGCCCTCCGCTGATCGACCCAGACAACTTCGATATGATGAGCGTAACGTCCAGAAAGAATCGAAAAGCTCCAGGCCCTACTCCAGGCCAGTTTCGTCGTAACCCTGATGAGATGCCACCGCCTACTCGAGGCGGACGTTTCAGGCCCAATTTCGGTCGTAATCGAGCAAGCCAAGTCGGCCATAGCTCTATGACAACCGAGAACATTCTTGAAGATCCTCTTATGAGCTGCTCTTCGGATCGCTATGGATCTGTTGATCGTGGAGCAATGAACGCAGGCTCTCGAGCAAACTCACTGACGGCCTCGAGGCTTGACGAGATGCAGTACGGGCCCGGCCCTGGTGGACCACCTGGAATGAATGGTGCCTATCCGCGACGTGCCAGCCAATCTCCTGGAAACCCATACACGCCATCTATGCGAGGTGGCAGCCGACGAGGATCGCCGCCAAACGGCTATGGTCCAGGCCCTGGCATAAACGGTCGACCATCGCCCCCTGATGGCGTTCGACAGCCTGTTCCTCGACACCCACCTGGCCAGGGTAACTCGGTAGCACCGCAGCAAGTTGAACAACATATTGGGGTGAGCGCCCTCCATCAAACTAAGCCTAGGAATGTTCGCAGTCTGACGGGTAGTGCGAGCGCCAGCGCGGGCAGTGGTGAATTTGACTCGGAGCAGTCTGCAAACAGCAGTCAAGGTAGTTTGCCTCCACGACCGCCGATCGGTGTGCGTTAGGACGCTCCTATGCGGCGATAATATTCAGCAGGATACCTAGAACGTCGGGGTTTCATTATGACACTCAGCCTGACGTTCACCAAGACTTCGAGGTTCCGGTTTTCACAGTTTTGGAGTTCCGGTCATGCTTTTTACACCGCTGACACAAGATCGTGCATTGATCCTGTTGCTGAGACCCTTTGAAGCCATTTGTACTACATCTATTCATCTGGCTTGAACAACTATGTGAGACGCACCTCGGTTAGGTCGACCCTATTTCACTTTGTTTTTATTATACGCCTCAGCTCCATCGAAAACACGCAACGACACGACAAAAAGTCAAGAGTCACTTTGGGCTATTCTCGGACGCAACGTCTTTTTAATTAATCCGGTCTCGGCAAAATCCGTATATACACATTGAACGACCAAACAGAAGTAGCCTATCTTTGGTAATACCGCATTGGAATCAGGGATCATATTCTGGTGCTTTTAGTATGTAATCAATATTCACTGTTCGGGCCCCGATGATGAGATGCCAGTGTCTTGGTTCCAGCCTCACACATTGGAACAAGCTTGTATCAATGGGTTGGGTTCCCAGGGGATCTGAAGATGGGCTCTGAAGCCCATCTTGTGGAACGCAAGTTGGGGCTAAGTAATGAATGGGCTGCTGGCAAATTAGGAGGTAGATGGGCAAGACCAAAGGTATTGCATAAACCAGGCAAGCTTTCGTTTTTTTGATTGTTGAAGCTCCCTCCCAGACATCGTGTGGATAATGTCATCAAAAGTGAGGGGGACATTGCCAGCGGGGAGGGACTATGACAGGCATTGTTTTCTTGACGGGGCTACACAAGCAAATTAGACTATGGATGGTTGTTTCTTTTCTGGTTAATCTGTTCATCGCGAGAAGTTGTGGGATGTGAAGAGGAAACTTGTCCGTAAGGTTGGAGGGATTCCCATTGGAAATATACATAGATACGAAATAGTAGTAGGAAAGAGAACGGCGATGAAATGAACATAAAAGAACATCCACAACGATTATAAGAAGGCTATCGCGCTTCAGGTGAACGTGGTTGACTGACGAGACGATTTTCTAACTCAACCTCATATATCCTGGTTTCTATATACATAAACACCTCTTGGCCTTGATCGGGCTGCAGGTAAAATATCACGGATTTCAGCAAGTCCAGTGCATATGGTGACACTATACAGAGTAAAATGCAATTGCACAGGAGATCGACATAACAGAGGTTTGGTATCACATTGCGGTACGTAACATTTCCTCTCGCCTATGAAAGAAAGTCTAGTACATCAACAAAGTCGAAGCTAGGAGAGCCACAAATAGCGCCATAGAGCCATACACAATCGTTCTCCCACCAGCATTGGGGTTCTTACTCCCTTCCGTAATATTCCTCGTATGCAAGCATAGCAGCGTAGACTGCAAGACGCCACTCGTGTCGTAAGTATTCAGGTCACGGCGCCCCCAGTTGATCAGCACAGTCCAAACACCACGCACAGCGTATTCATATGCCTCCTCCTCGGTCATTGCGTGGTCTTGGCTGCCAGTCAGCTGCGGACGTTGACTGATCAATGTGCTTCCGTCAAATATGCTCAGATTGGCGCCGACTGCACTAAAGGTCAGTATCTCGTCACTAAATAGAAGCTGTCAAGTTGGACTTCCTAGTTCCGCCGGCCGTGACTCCGTCGTTATAATATCTCTTGCAAGCTTCAGGGATACGGGGCAATGTTGTGCAGCTCTCACCATCCCAGTAATATCCGTTTCCTTGCGCCTTTAGAGCATCAATGCAATCTTCGGACAGGAACGAGCTGCAGTCTCCATTGTCATCTTGAGCATCATCGGTTGCCCCATCTTTGAGGCGTTCAGGCGGCCAGAAAGAAAGGCAGACATGCCAATTCGAGGAGTTTGTCCGGCTGCCATTCAATTCTGGCAGCCTCATTCCGTCTGGTGCTTCGACACTGATGTCGATACCGGGATAAGGCGTATCATCCTCAGGGTCACCCGTAATGTTAGCTACTTGAATGGTAGCCGTCCACCCATCAACGGTCTCTCTGGGTGGAAACCTCTCGGAGACATTGTAGGCTTCAAAGGTGTATGTTCCTGTTGCGTTGGGGTTCTTGAAGAACAAAAGCCATTCTCGCTCGCTCAAATCGCCTGGGATTCCACCAATGCCTATAGTGCCATCGTGCGCGATAGCCGAGGATGCCAAAGAGGCAGCCACCAGAGCCTTTTTCATTTGAAAATACATCGGCATGTATAAAACTATGATTAAGCTTGAAATCTAACTCGTAGTACATGTTTGCGGGGAGGATCTGCTGGCTTATGATATAAGACACCCTGATCGACATCAATCGCTAGAAGGAATTACACAGCCAAGACTCAGACATGCCGAGCAAACTTCAGCTTGTAAAGGTGTGAATCCTTCGCCGGGGTCCGTATGAACGACGAGCCTCTCATTTGAAGGTTCATCTGCCGTGCCGCAGCTAAGTTGACAGGTGTGACGTCGAAGTCACAGAAGTAGCAGGGAACAGCCGAATTATACTTTAAAGTTGGAGGCCTTGTGTCGACCATGATGCCTTCCTAGGTAGAAAATAATTAGAAGTATTAAAGTTTCTTTTTTTTAAATAGTTATAGTTACTAATATTATATAC
>JABCKB010000853.1:0-27151 GCA_013184455.1 Fusarium continuum | reverse complement strand
GGCTGGGGGCCTGTAACCTTCACTGCCCATCACTGTCTTCTCGTTTTAGTCTAAACTTCCTGTTAGCATCCTCAATATGATTGCGCATTTGCGACTACCTTTTTCATCGCTAGCTTGTGACCATGTTATTGCGAGAGGCTCCGGAGGCCAGGTCATTGCTATCAGTCAGCGTGTCGTCCTGAAGTGCCCAACATTTTTCGATAATCCCGCTTCTTCGCAGGAGGCTGAGATGAGAGAGAGTATTGAAAGAATAGAGAACGAGAAACGGGTTTATGCTGCGTTGCGCGAGAAACCCCATCCCCATATCCTTCTCAGCCCCCTAATGTATTCCTCAGGGCATTTTCCTCCATAGGCAAGCTATGTATGACTCTTGACAATCGGATCCACGAGTGCCCGAGCAAGCCATTGCCAAACCAGATTCAGGAGCGATGGATCAGACAACTTTCGAGCGCTTTGGCTTGGTTAGAACAGCTTGGACTAGTTCATGGGGACCTGCGCCCTGCAAACATCTTCCTCACTGCTCACGGTGACGAGGGTAACATCCAGTTGGGAGACTTTGACTCCACCGTTGAGAAGGGACAGCAGCTGCTTGTCGCAAGCGAACCCTTTTGCAAGGTGCTGGAGAACTACGAATTGCCAAACGGGAGCGCTGTTACAGAGCAGTTCTCCCTCGGTTCTTGCATCTACACAGTTCGATTCCAGAGAATTCCTTGGCATGATATTGACCCCCCGACTCGAGTCCGGAAGCTCATTTATGGTGAACTCCCGGAAACATACTCAGATGTCCTTTTTGGCAGACTCATATCCCAATGCTGGCACGGCGATTTCGAGTCCATGCACTCGGTCGAGGAGGAGATCATACGCCTATTACAAAACAAGAGGGGAGTACAAGTGGTTGACAAGATGTTGAGCTCGATTAACCCTGACTTGATCTCAACACTGAACGGAGAGTGTTTCGAGTTTTTGGATAAGAACGTATGAAGGAGGAGGCGATGGAGTGAGTGGAGGACAGACCTGTATTTGATGCCTGCGACGAGTAACCTGAAAGAGTCCGCTTCCTGAAGAGTCCGTTTCCTGCCCGTACAATCACATGTCTCATCTCATATCTCATCTCGTCCCAGTGCTTAGAGCAATCAACCAGGGGTGCAGTGTGCTGTTTCTGGTTACTTGTCGGTTGCATTTCAATGAATTCAAGGGGTAAGTCTAATTCTCAGGACCGCTAAACGATCGTATGCCCCAAAAGACTTTCCACTTGTCGTTCCATATACATTCGAGGTTGTCGTCAAGCAACACACGCTCAAACATGCCGTGTTCATCTCGCTGATCCCAAAGAGTATAGAAACAGGAGGTTATTCTCCATCCCCATCTCCGCCGAATGACGCCCAAATCGTAATGCTTCGTACGGTCCCGATGCCATTTGCCGTGTGTCCTCCTCCAGATCTTTCCGCATGCCTAACCAATATTAGCAGACAAGCTCGCAAATCACAAGGTCAAAGCGATGGAACCCAATAGTTATAGGCTTCTGCTGGAGCAGTGGAACGTTTGGGGACATCTGACACTGGCAGGGATAATTGACCACGTACATAAGAGAATGGAAATGTGTTTAGATCTTCCTACGATTCTGTAATCTTAAAAGGGTTTAGAATAAATTCGCTTATTTCCTCTTTCCCATGGCCCAAAGCGATGAGAAGCTGCAAGATATTCAGGAGTTGATCCGTAATCCAGTCGCCTCCTGGCAGCACACCATCCACCCGTGTCTCTCCCACCCTCATTGAGCAATGCCGACTGGTCATCACCACGACCAGTTCATCACCTTTTGCACGTTCCGCGATCTCGTTTCTCGAGTTGTCCGGCCACCAACCATCGCCGTATGCTTCCAGAAGAAGTCCCTTCACTCCTCTGTCAACAGCAGATCTGAATTGGTTTGCATTGCAGCCAGAATACACTGGGATTATCTCGACTGCAGGCAATGGGCCCTCTGATGATAGACCACTAATGTCGATGTGCTTGGGGACTTTGTTCTTGGAAAATGTGTTATTGTCTAAGACAATTGATGCACCTTAAGAGTGCTCGAGATTAGAGTAGCCTCGAAATGAAATGAAAGTACCTGTGGGAGCTCGAGGGGAGCCCATTTTCACCTAGAACTGGGATCAATGAACGTACCGATAGGGAGCCCATTTTTACCCAGAACTAGGATCAAAGAACATACCGATAGGGAGCCCATTTTTACCTAGGACTGGGATCAAGAGGAAAGGCTGACGAGTTTGTCTTAGGAAAGGCTCTTATACCGCCCCAGCTAGTCCAAAAAAAAGGTATAGAATATCCGAATTCAGTCTAGTCCTTGCTTGTCCTTTGCCAGTAACGCCTTACTCCCCTACCTAATCAGCCATTGGCCAATCAGGCAACACAGTCAAATCTACCGCAATATGAGTTGTCATATGGAGCTGCTTCCCTGTAACTATGCCCGCCCTCCCACGTACAGATGATCTCGGCCAAGCGGGCCAGGCATATGCATATGTAGCTGCCTTGTTTGCTCTTGACTTCATCCAGATTCTCGAAACATGTAGCAACCCGCAATCGCAATGGACACGACCTCGGCGTCTGACGATCTTTATGGTGACTGGGATACACCGACAGGAGACTTACTGCACCAGGTGACCTTGCAACAGGAAACAGGGAAAGAAAAGGTCTTCGACTTGCCAATATTTCAAGAGGACGTTGAAGAACTCTGCAAGTAAGTAAATGCTCGATCAAGGTATCTCTAGACTCATCTGAACGAGGTCAAAGGACAAGACCATTGGCTATCAGCGTGTTCTATTCAACCCTCGACCTCAACGAGCCTTCGAACTCACACGATCTCCATATGACAAGGATGGTCATACAGATACAACATGAATGGAAATCTCACCTTATCAAATGGTTCGAGCTGAACAATTACTGGGCTACGGAGCCATGGCGAACGGAGGCAGGGCCCTACCCTAGCTATCACCGTGGTCTGGAAACGTTTGCAGGACACGCAATCGGATACGACTGCAATCAGAAAGCTTTCCAAATTAGAAACGAGCTAAAGCATGCAGCACCTGAGTCACAATTATCCCAGTACATACTATCCTTGTCTTTGTGTGTGTACTTCTGCTGATGCACTTAGATACAAGCTGACCTTTAGCCCTGGTCATAGCCTCAAACGAAAGTGGGCTACTGCGTTTCTCCGTGAAGAGGGATGTTGTCATTGACCAGAAGTGGGAAATTGACGATACGGGACTGTGTATTTATTGTGGTCGCATAATGACATATGTTTGAACTGGCTGAGAAGTTAATTCTCGATGTGCAGAGGGCCCAGCACCATATCCAAGTAATAGATTCAGTTATGATAAAGCTCTGCAAGATCCAAAAGACGAGAGAAGAGACGACAAGGGCGTCTAATCATGGGATGTGCCAGCTGAGGGTGAGTTGTCCGCATGGACCTCCAACCACTTTCACACCCCTCAAGTGCCTGTAATCGCCGATGAAATCGTCTACCTCGAGATGTGCGGCACCGATGTACTCCTGAATTTCCAGCCGAGTGATCACGCAGTTGTGGCTTTCGTTGTTTCGAGACAACTGGAAAACTTGGGCCAGTATCCCATGACACCATGCAAGGGATGCACTTGCTAGTCACGGATGGCTGGCATGCAGGAGACTCAAAGTCGCATTCAAATGTTACAGGGTTGCACACGGTGAGCAGTCTGTTACTTGTGCAGCATAAGAGGCTGAATCCCCCGGCTTAGAGAATCTTCTTCTTGCTTGTTCTCCAGACTCTCGCCTTGCTCTCAACTCCCCAAATCCTAAGCCCTCAACATGAACCTCAAGTTGGACCCATCGGAGCTCGCTCTCGAAACCGCCAACATCAAAACGGTTCCAATACCAGAGGGAGCCGACGATGTGCTTGTACTTGCCTTCTATATCTCCCTTCTTCATGGCGCAACGAGCCATCCCACGCCCAGGGAAGCATGGATGAATTTTTGTCGAAGTAAACTGGATGAGATGGGGCCGTTGCGATACGCCGCTGAGATTCGCGATCATATTTTCTCTCTCATGGCCATTCCCCCGCTCCCTTGGCCGAGTTCTCCCGCCGAACTCAGAGTGCAGGGCAACAACATCGCCCAGTTTATCAGGACACGAAAGGGAACGCCGTTCAGAGTCGTCACGCCCCCAGTCCAAGATGAGATTGAGCTCGAGCCTAGGACTATCCTTCAGTTCGCCGACCGGATTGGAATGTTCCACATTAACGCCAATTTGGTCGATGAGGATAAAATAGAAGAGATTCTGGTGGCCTGCACTGCGATGATAGGCGGTGGCAGTGGCCGAATACTCGTGATCAAACGAAAGGAAGATATACCAGCAGTTGCTCTTTGGGCGCTTCGAGCTTACCAACACGAACCGGTGGTCTTGCCCGGCCGTATGCCAGCCCATCCCCCTCTTCATCTCTTACCCGGCCGTATGCCAGCCCATCCTCCTCTTCATCTCACCGACTGGCGGCAAACGCGACCTCCTCCTCCTCCTCCTCCTCCTCCACGGCGCCGCTTGCCATCTCCGTGTCGCTCGCTTTCTTCGCGGTCATCTTCGCGTTGCTCACAGCGCTCGCGCTCTCCAACACCTTCTCCACAGACTTGGGCTTCCCCATTCCTCCCTGAGCTGGGACGCTGGAATACAAATGTGCCTAAATGTATGAATGGGGCTTTGTTCTGTATCCTGGGTATGATTGGAATATTGTCTGGTATCCTCTTGTCGCTGATTCTGATGTTGCTTTGTATCTTGTGTGTACGGTGGATTGTCGTGTTGGTAACCGAGATCTATCTCATGTCCTAGTTGAATTGACAGCTCATTTATCCGACCTATATACCGTGTTGTGGCGAATATGGTTGATGCCTTTCCGATTACTTTTGTAGATGCTGTCGGAAACGGGATAAGGATGACGGAGGCAAACAGAGTAATCAATTTATCGGTCTTCTCCCATCTATTAGGTGTCTTTCTTTACCCTCGAGACAATTCCTCCATCCGCGCACATGTAAAAGCTCAGTGATACTTGGTACGCCAACGCCATGGTCTAATTTCGTGTTCTGTCAACTCGCGACATCGTTTGCACGCATTACTTGAAAGCCACCAGCTTGATATTCCCTGTAATCTCGTAATCTCGTAATCTCTTGGTCGGCGTGAGAGGAGAGGAGCTCCGGTGATTGACACTGCAGCGATGTGAGGGGAGAACAAGACCCCTTTGTTTTCGCTTTCTCAATCCACACCTCGTTGCTTTGAGCCGGTATCGCGTTTGTTGGCAGGCAACTCCACAGATAATTCGCTAGTCCGTATTGAGTGGCATGAAAAGAGCATACTTGGTATAGTGCTCCTTGCGCCAGGATGCACCGAAACTGCATGACGCATGACCAAGTCTCTTGGGCACCAATCGCCCAGATACATGACTTCCTAGGAAGTCAATGCATAAGGATGAGGATTAGTGGAAGGTAGCCTGTGGTGAGACACTTGGTTCGCATTTTTTCTTCGTTCATAGCTTCACAACCAGAAGTGCTCCCCAACTATGAACTCCGGCGGCTGCAGTAACATGCAGACTTCTGGCCGAGAACCCCTGAAAGCTTGGGATGTGGCTGCAGATGGAGCAGTGGTCTGTACTGTATTAGACTGTGAATGAGACTCGATCATCCTGCAATATTTCGCATTCGTGATATAAAGGCGAACCGGAGTCTGCTTGTCAGAGCAATATTCAGCCGAACGTGCAAGACCTTCTGCTATAACTCACCATCTAACCTTCCTTATCATCACTTATTTGTTACCCCCCGCTACTATTGAACTCACTATGCCAACGATGATGTGGTATCTCCAATTGTCTCGAGCTGTTATCGCTTTTCTTGCGATTCTGTTCTACTTTGGAGCTCGATGGATGCATCAAGAACGCATGCCCAACAAACCCTCCTTTAGATGGCTTCTTTCGGTGAAGTTCGTCGTATCATTGATTGTCTCAACCTTGAGTACCTTCAGTGCCAGTGGGAGGCCCGAGGTCCTATCTCTAGCGGCGGACCTTCTGAATATCCTTCTACTCGTTTTTCAGATGGATAACCTGTGGCCCTGTGGAGAGGAAAAAACCCCCAGCATAGTTCGGCTGGCATATTTGGGGTCCTGGGCTATGACAACCATGTTTGATATGCTTGCCATCGGAGAACTCGCGTTATCATCTCACACCTCGAGAGGCAACTTTCCCATCACGATCCTGCGAGCATGCTTAGGCTTCGCGGCATTCGCGGCATTGGTTTGGCCCACGGCACAAGGTTATATCCGGCTCGACAACGATGTTACTACCGCAACTGGTAACAGCAGTAGCACATCATGGCAAAATGTCAGTAACGAGATCAGGGCAGCTGGAGGGCGTTGGCCATGGATAAAGAAGTTTCGGATCTTCTTGCCCTGGATCTGGCCGAGTGGCCCATGGATGAAGCTGTGCGTCATTCTTTCACTCTTGGTAAAATTATGCCAAACAGCAATCGCCCTCATGGTGCCATACCAGCTGTCCGTATTCCTGGAGAGGGCTACCAACGGCAACCTTGTGGATTCCATGCTGGCATATTTTCTTTACAGAACACTTGCGTTTTTAAACTCGAGTAATGGACTTGGCAAGCTGCGGGTGTTGTTATGGAAACCATTCCAACTTCACCGCGAGAAAGCAGCGGAGAAGGATGTGTTCACGCGTCTAATGCGCAAGGGTGCGAATTTCCATCATGCCACCAACTCAACCGATATTGCTACTTCTGTGGATTTGGGTACTAAAGTCTGTGGTACCCTCGACTTCATCGTCGTCAACGCGCAATCGCATGCAATTCAACTTGTCAGTACCGCCGTTACTATATTTGTTCTATTCGGACCATACGTTACCCTCATGCAATGGTTTTGCACTTTGATCGACATTGTCATCACGTTGCGCTTGACTCGGATACTCATGCCTATATACGATGGAAGCGGCACTGCTTACCGAACAACGAGAAACCGCCGCCAAGACGCGTTGCAGGGCTGGTCGACCATCTCCCTCTGCGGTCAGATTGCCGGGGAGATTTCTAGATTTGCCACAGGACTAGAAACTCAAGTGAAACTGACTTGGAAAAGCTGGGCTTATGGGCAAACCTTTGGGCTGGCCTCCGGCTTGATGACCTGCATCGGCCAGATTGTCTCCGTGATCTTTCTGTTCCTACACCGAACTGAAGATCGGTTCAACCCCGGGGTTGTAGTGGCATTCGAAGGGTACTGGGAACTTTTGGACGCGTCGCTGGGCTTCTTTACCCAAATTCCCGAGCGCATACTGAAAGACCTATATGACGCGGACCGACTTCGCCGGATCTTGAGCCCGGACCCCACGATGGAGTATGGGACCGCAAAGCTACAGGTTCGTGTAGGTGGGATCAAGTTCAAAAACGTTTCGTTTGACTACGCCGATACCGACGGTGGAGTGGTACATGTCTTTCACGATCTGAATCTAGACATTGAAGCGGGCAAGATTACAGCCTTCGTCGGTCCGTCTGGCGTTGGGAAGTCAACTATACTTCATCTTATCAACCGATTCTACGACCCAAAGGACGGCACTATCGAGATCGATGGTCAAGATATCAGAAACTTGATGTTCGGAGAGTGCGTCAATCAAGCAGATTGTTTAAGCCTTTGTTACTAATTTGGGATTCTATCATAGGCTAGCTAACCATATTTCAGTTATGGAGCAGAATCCGTACATACTCAATGACACTTTCTTTAATAACATCAAATTCGCCGTTGAGGATGCTTCTCTACCAGAAGTACAGCAGGCTGCCGGGATGGCAGGCATTGACGAGGTTATAGACAAACGGCCAAACAAGTACGATGCTTTGGTGGGCGAGAAAGGAGCGTGAGTTTCCCGTCGCAAGAATGTGCATCAACCTAAAAGCCTGACTCTCCCAATAGGAAATTATCTGGAGGGGAGAAACAGAGACTCGCACTTGGGCGCGTCTTTCTACCCAATCGTAAAATTCTCATGTTCGACGAGGCTACAAGCGCTTTGGACGCCAATACCGAAGAACATATCAGAAAAAGCATCAAGAACATTGGTACTGGAATCACTGTTGTCATTATCGCGTGAGTACTCTCTCCTTTGCCCTAAACAGAGAAGGAGGACAAAGATACTAATGATGTGAATAATACATATAGACATCGCTTATCGACCGTTATGCATGCTGACAAGATCGTTGTTCTCGGACAATCGAAAGGGATTACCAAAGTTATGGAGGAGGGAGGGCATCAGGAGCTTGTCATGCGTCAAGGCTATTACTCGACGCTATGGAAGGCACACATGGGACAAACTTAGGAATAGCCCCGAAATCCACAGAGAAAGCTGTCGAGGTGCAGACAGGGGTGGGTAGATTCGCATTGTATAGCACCGAGCATTGTCTTAGGGGTTGTTGTTGTTGTTGTTGTTGTTGAAGAGTTGGAAAACCTTGACATGAAGGAATACGACTCTAAGATAGGACATATGTGGGTGATGCTGCTAAGAAAATATTAGCAATTATATGTATTGAGCACCTCGAGTGCTATTTGACCCTGCGTTGAACTCTCGTACCCCATCGATCTCGTGACAAGGCATGGGTGTCCGTTGGATATATAATCCGTCGCATCCCCCCGAGCTCGAGTTCTTCCAACTTCCCCTTTTCACACTCACATGGCACTGTCCGCTCCAGCAATCCCACCCACCCCCACTGTTCCAACGAATCAGCATGACCTACACCGTGGCCCAGATGAGGAAGCGATGCAACGTATGCCTCAAGGAACTTTGTTCAGGTCCGAAGTTGCGTCACTTGGCCTCAGGATTTATATAGCCCCACCCGAAAACATGCCATTTCTTCCACTGATGAAGCCCCAGCTCCTATGCGACGATTGTGCGAGTGCCCAGAATCCAGAGGACTGCCAGATGGTCCAGCAGTGCGGTTGGGATAGTGCTTGCCTAGTGTGCTTGGAAGAATAGATTGACGCGGTTTTCTTCGTATGCTTTGTCGCTACCTCCTCAAGCTTAGCTACTCTCATCGGGCATATAGTATTCTCGGGCTATGTAAAGGGGTATGGTATATACCGGTGTGAGACTTCTCCCGGCTTTTTTATTGCCCGCTGAGACGGTTAAATGCCCCTGCTGTAGGGGAGCGGTGGTTCATGTGGTCAGCGCAGTCTACGATGTCATCATTATAGACGAGCCTGAGCCTGAAGTTGGGGCTATTATCAAGGTGTCACTTACAAGGCTGGGGAAATAGAAGGTTAAGGTCGTGTTCACAGACTCAAGAGAGGCCTGGGTGGACATTCAGAGGTTGCAAGGCACTCGATGGTTGGCAGTAGCGCAGTACATGTTTGAGAACAGGTATGGGATCTAGCCGCAGCCAAATTCACAAGGCGTCTGTCTTTTCCTTCTATATTTTAGTAACGTACTTCATTCTAGTAAAGTCGCCACTTCTGGGCCTCTTAGTGAAAGCGTTTCAGACGAGATTCATGGTGGTATTTACAGATGTTAGTACTAGAGAGCATCTGCTTAGACACTGCGCTTTGTGTGTACGGCCAGACCACGAGTGATATAATTATGTTTCGCGAAGAGAATACAAGTATGTTTGTTTTTTAGTATAGCTGAGATTGACCCTCCATCATAGTGAATGCTTCGTCCTCAAATGTTTAGTTAAAAATTGGAATCGGGCAAATTCTTTGTTCTTCCCTTGGCAAAAGGGGCAAACAAATAGACCTCGAGAGTTTTTGCAGTTGGCAGGCTTTGAGCTGGAACCCAGAGAATTATGATTCGCTCGAAGACGATGGACCAACTGCCTTGGAAGGTTGTCTGGCCACTTGTATAGATCCGCGTAAAATGGCTCCTGTGGAATTACAGCACGGGCGCTCGGTGCGACGCGCCGCAGCCCCTGAGGCCAGTCACAATTAGGCTTTGAGGCTAATAAACCACTGGACGGAGATAGAGCATAAGATGCTGGGAGAGTGACTCCAGAGTCTTGAGCCTTGGATTTGCACATCGAAGAATATACCATGAGCCAGTGCCGGGGGGGTATAGGGTAATGGTGCTGCTTGACAGTATCTCCTGGTTTTCTGCTGAATTCTGAATCGGATGAGGCGGAGAGCTCAGCGAAAGAAGCGACTGCAGTATCGTTGAATTAGTGTCAAGTCAATATAGGAAACCTCGCGATCTGGAAGTTCGTACCTTGATGCAAATTGATTTGCCTGACCCCTCTCCGCACTGCGAAGTGGGAATTCGAGGATGATCTATGTTAGCTGTTTGTATGATCAGATAATGGGAGCATAAGTTGATTGAGGAGGAAGAGGGGCTTTGCTCAGGTGGGCAACGAGATCTGCCCCTCTTGAATAGCCGGAAAACGTCGGAGCGGTTCGGTACATGTGGGGCAGAATGCCCGGCGCTTGCGCCCCGAGTGGGGCCAACAGTGCCGGGTGCCGGATGGATCACTGCCATCCGTAGTCACCGTCACCAAAGAAGGCCCGGATCCTCAGACGCAGTGCGACTTCCTAGGAAGTCATAGAAAGACGTGGCTCGCGAAGGCCTCAACTGAAATATTTTATTAAACGTTAGTATTCTAACTTCTTCTAGTGGCATACCTACACATATGAACATAACGGAAAAACAACCAGTCTGATCTAACTACCTGATTTTGAAGTACTCAACCGCCCGTAGCCGCAGTATTCTCCCTTGATCGCGACATCTTCATTTGCTGAACTAAGTTCATCTCTCGTTCCCATGCCTCTGTTCCGTATCTCTTCTTCTTCTCTTCTTCTTTTCCTTCCGTTTCTTCGTGTCTGTCAACTCCTTTGGCAACCGATGTGGCCAGAAGACCCGGTTTTGGTTTCAGGACGAAAACCATCGACGCATGTAACATCGCTTCAATGAAGGCAGTTGCGCCAATTCATCCGGGTCCCCTAAACCACCGTCCACGGCACGGAGTCGACCTTTCGCAGCCAACACCTGCCCAGACATTGGGCGAGGCAGGACTTTACTTCCAGCCTGACGTTCAGGGGGCACCTTGCCACGAGGCCTTGCAACGAAGCAGTCCCATGCCAAATTGACCGCATTAATAGAAGCTTGCTTTAATTGAGCCAGTGAACTCGGAGGGTGGATCATGATGCATCAACATAGTGTATAATATGTGTATTGTCTAAATATTATCCAATGGTTCTTATGGTTGAAATATTATAAATGTTTCTTTCGTCTGAATGTTGTTCAATGCTTCTCTCAGATCCTGCTGTTTCAGTCATGCACTTTCTGCCTCTCCTTCCAAAATCGTGATCTATTTCCTGATCTCGAATGAGCTGCTCGATTTTGTACGGGCAATTGCTAACCCAGTGTTTCCGTCCATCCAAGCCATCTACTGCGATATGAACCCCAGTTTCAACGGATAAGATTCGGAGGATAAGTATCCTCAGAAAGGGCCGACGCCTTTCGCACTCCCAGAGAACTGCTTCGGTGCAGAGTTCCTCTCTAATCTCATTTACTCCGAAATCTTGGTAGTAAAGTGATATCTTTTCTCTACGTAGCCGGCAGAGGAAATCCACGAGTGGCTAGCCAGGGGGAATCCGGCACTGAAGCATAACAACACAATACTGCGACGAACGAGAAGCATTAGGTATAGTGTCAAGTTCGATATAGAATAGACTGGCGAGGAGTCGACTTGAAATAGTTGTAAGAAGGCTTTCGCTGATCACACCGCCCTGATATTGGACGAGTACATCTGGATTGCGTCCAGCAGATAGTCAATCATGGACCTACGTGATATAGGTGTTGCTAACTCACGCTTCCGTAACATTGGTATATCTATTAGACCATGCCTCCTTTCCAGTATTAATGACGATTATAGTGTCATTGCTGCGTTGTATCTCCTCGAGTTTCTATGCGAGTTTATCGCCGAATATGGCAGTGCTATGGCGAATCTTCTTGGGACGCATTCGAGCCAAATAATACTTGCAATTATAGAGACTCCAACCGTCTAAAAAGATAGCAAAAGCGAAGAATATCCCTGATCACAGATTAATGAGTGCACGGTCAGTGTGTGGGGTGTCACAACATGCCGATGCCATATGCTCTTACTTCGTCAAACAACCCACGCAAATCGAACAGCTTCAAGCCAACAGTGCGCTCCAGATCCTTGAGTAATTGCCAAGTGCCCTCTGCGCCCTCCCCACCAAGAATGAGTATCCGATCACCAGCTGTTGAGGGCTTGATGGCGAAGACGGGTTGGTGTAGCTCTCGACATAGTGGGCACGCCTCGAGCCGATAGTGCCAACGGCTGACTTCAATCCCGAGCACCATGATGCATGAGCCGCAGAGCCGATGCTGGCAGTCGAGTGTGTGGGTTGGGGGCTGCACGATACAGAAGTTACAGTACCCAGGGCCGCCGTGCCGGTGTTTCTGGACCCTCTGCTCATGGAGTTGTGCTGAATTAAGGCCACGTCTTTGGTTATAAGTCGCAACAGCGACAATTTCATATTTGACCAACTCTACCAGGCAATACAAGCCCAATGCGCTCTCGCATTTCACTAACACTTCTATATAGAGCCGATCGAAGACTGGACCTGGGAGGAAATCTACACCGATCAGTAAGAGAGTTGTCATATGCGTATTGACCTACTGTGCATGCCTGGGGGGTAAGCATCCATCACAAGTGCCGACGACAGGATGCTTTCAAACTTGTCTACATTCCCTGCGCATTCTAGAAAGGATATGATGCTTTCTTCGATACGCTCTGGCAAACCATATTGGATCCTTGATGTCGAAATAGCGTCGAATGCCATGGATGGTTCACGGGCAAATTGTTGGACTGCCGACTGCATCAGTTTCTGGAGGTGTCGAGCTGAGAAAAATTTTCCCATTCAGCTTCCGATACAATTGCAAGCCGTGGAGCTCCACCCACATATGCTGCATGCCATATTGGAATGCTGAATGCGAGAGTCGGATGCATCTCTTCATCATGTCCTTGATTTGGTGAACAGAGAAAGAGCTGCTGGTGGGGTCAAGCTGCTTGAGATATGGCACTAATGATGCCATGAGCTCGAAGCTCACCTCGCCGTCGGGAGGGAGGTTCGTGTCGTGGAGGAGAATTATGCGCGTTGAGGTTGGCAAATCTTGAGCCATCATACGACCCAACCAAGAGCGAAGGAATTCAACGACCTGCGAGATACCACCAAAATCGGAAACAAAAAGCAGGACCATCCCGCTAAAATGCGATGAGTTTGCCTTTCTCCAGCTCTTCCTCATCGCTTGGAGAAATTTCCCGCAGCTAAGTACCGAAGCGCCTCTCCAAGATATCAAAGGAATTGGCATGGTAGCCTTTCTCGATGATGCAGAGGAAGCTCGACTTTGTCATGCAGCATATATCCTAGGGTTTAGGAATGCGAAGATCGAGGCAAAGATCAACACAGATATCGCGTCTCAATCGAGGGTCACAAAGCACAAAAAGACCAAGACCTCCGAGTGGAGAGGTGGAAAGCCAGCTATCAGAACACCACGATCACTCAAGAAATCGACATTTTATCCACAACTCCTCCGCCAACACAAGCTCAGGAAGAATCCAGAGCCTATATGCATTCCGGCCGATATAGTCAGGGCTTTTTTCGGTGATTGGATTATCAACCTGGATTTTGATGCTGGAGATATAGATGGCCCGGATAACCCACCTGTTGGTTTTAATGAGAACGCTCGCAGGAGGCGACGGACCCAAACGCCGAAGACATGGCAAGACCCGGGACCGACGGATGAAACGCGAGCCGTTGCAGGCGACCAGGCCAAGGACCCATCTGTGATTGATAGCGCAGATGGAGATATCTATGGGTATAGCGGAGATGAGGGCGAAGTCAATAATGCCCCTAGATCTCAAAGCCAAGAACAGTCTTTTATAGATACAACCCCAGCAATACCACCATTTAATCGCCCAAGATCACAACCAGAACCTCCAGGATCAGAGTCTTATAGACCGTCTTTGATATGGGATCCTCCCAGTTACCATACTGCTAGACCTCCCCCGAGACCAGAGGTAGATTCAGTGGCAGAATCAGGATCAGAGACTGGGACACAATTTTATAGTCCCGCTTTTGATCCAAGTGCTATTATCTACCCTTCTGGGCCAGTGTAAGAGCCTCTGAGGTCTCCGCGAAGACCAGAGCCAGAGCCAAGGTCTCATAGGTCTTCTTTATCGCCAGATCATCTTAGTTTATCTCCTAGGTCCCCTCCTCAAGCCCCCTCGAGACCACCATCAAAGCCTGCCAAATCGCCCCCAAGATCTAGGCCGGAGCCAGAGGCAGATCCAGAGCCAGAGCCAAGATCTCATAAGTCTTCTTCACCACTAGGCCGTCTTAGTTTCCCTCCCAGGTCCCCCCCTCATACCCCCCAACAACCACTATCAAAGCAAGACCAAGATCAAGCCCGAAATCAAGAGCAAGGCAAAGATCAATACCGAGACCAAAATCAAGGGCAAGGGCAAGACCTAGAGCCTCCCAATACCTCCCACGAACCACAGTCACTGCTAAGACCCCAGGACCCAAATCCACAATCCACGAGCGGTCTCTTACCTGAACAGACAAGAAGTAGGAGCTTCTCAGGACGTTCTCCTCCACAAAACAACTGCCACCAAAGGTCAATGCCACCACCACTAAAAAACACATGGTCTAAAGCCACCTACTCCCGGCAGCCCAATGCGGCCATTAGGAAGTGCAAATATCCCTAATGTCAAGGAATCTAAACAGCAAAAGCATCGAAGTCGAACGTCTGGTCCTCGTTGGAGCGTAGACCCAATTATACCTGCAGCGAGGCGAGTAAGCGACTGGGGAAAATAACGTACTTGATCTCTATGAGCAAGAATCCAAAATTCAAAAACCGTCTCCCTCTCCTAGCACACCAAGAGCTTCTCCTTCTCCCAAAAGGTCACTAAGATGGCTTTTAGAAGGAAAGAAATACATAAACTGGTTAAGAAACCGGCAAGATGCTGCTGGAGGAAGCCGCCGACCAGCTGTGATGGACTGGATGCCTACCTTTTCATTGCCGCTCGACCTAGACTGGAGGAATTTCCACTCAAGTCAATCCGAGGCATGGGATAATCCTACGAGTACAGCTCAAAGTCAAGACTCCTTTATTCGTGGTGGCCCCGATGTTTCAGTAAGGCACACTCGTGGCCTTCCTGACCGGCCTGATCCTGGCCGTAGCCCTCCCGCAGACCCCATGGAATTGGAATAGAAAGGCCCTGCCGCAAGGCCACCCAGCGGCCGATCTATACTGTCCCTTAGGGAGTCCGACTTCCTAGGAAGTCGTTTAACAGTTACTTGACACCTAGTCTCATTGGAGGATCAGCCATCGGATTATTTGGCGTCCCGTCGACTCATATATATAGATCGTCTCCCCCCTCGATATCCTCGAAGCTCTCCATCACTCCTTCATATCTTCCCAAGTCATGCACTCCTGTCAGCAATCCACCATCTCGATGGAAACCCTCACCGGTCATCTCCGTGAAACCGGCCTCCGTAATACCGATACCAGGTATTGGCCATCTTGCTCATTCCCAATTGACGTTCCGCGGCATTATAATGGAGAATGGAGGCAGAAACACCAAAGATGCTAGAACAATAGAGCTTGAAACAGGAAGACAAGTAGGTGTTGGGCTGCAGTTACCTAGACGGACCTACTAGCCTTTAATAAGCTACCGGTATTTTTAGTACCTGGCTATAGATAGAAGACATACGACAGCCGCCGGACGAGGTCACGCTGTCCGATCGAAGGCCCACCACCCCGGAGCGGTGATCACCGGTGAGTGGGGCCGTGAAATCGAAATCACTCAATCACTCGGCCAGACCAAGCGCCGTAAAGACATGCAACTAAAATAAAAACCCGTGGACCTATTTTAATCAACCTGATAGCACCTAAGCTAATGTACTTGGGTTTCATTAATCAAGGAACTCAAGGCTCTTTCTAATACTGATTTCGATGCTTATTATAACCCGTTTAACGCGCTCTATGTGTCATCAGCAGAGCCTTTTTAGCGCAGTCGGTAGAAATAAGGAGTGGGGGCTAAGGCCACTTTTTATATAAGCTTACTACGTACAGGTCCCGGTACTGTACATGGCTATCTCTTGTTATATGAGAGGCTATAAGGGCTAATTCCCCATCTTTTGAGATACTCTGATTTGGTGCAGGGGGCCTAATTCTCTGTATCGTCTACAAAGCTATACTTGCCACCAAGGCAGATCAAATATTTGAAGGAAAGTATTACAATAGTACGAATCTGCCCTGTGGACCTCATCGCTTTCCAACCCCGGCGACCTGTAGGTGCAGTGCAGTCTTGATTGCAGACCGAACTCCGGAGTACGTAACTAACTACCTTGGCCACATGTCAAGCCACATGTGATTATGTCAGCAATCAAGTTCAACTTGATCGCGGGCCACAAGCCACACACCACAGGGTAATTTCTTGTGCGTATATCATGTCGTGAATTCTTCTCCTTGATTATTATCATAACTACCCAGTATGCTCGCTGACAACCCGCATTTCCTCCACTCCCTCCTAAAAGAATTCAATGAACTGGCGGCGGAAGTTTCCTCTATTCGGGCTGACCTTGATGCACAAATTGTCTCCCAACCGCCTTCAACGCGTTTGCCAAGCGGCAACAGCGGGAACGAAAAGATCCACAGGCAGCCGCCATGGGAACAAATCCAAAACAAGTTGGATGGGGTTGACAAATTAATTAAGAGGCTCGGCCACATCGTGTCACGTGTTGCTAGGCAGAATCAGACTGGTGATGCATCCTTCGAAGTGGAAGCCCAGCCTGGAAAAGAGAACTCGTCAATGTCAGATGAGCAAACAGGCCAACCCGCCACAGCTTCAATAATACTTCAAAGCCAGGAAACAAGCATTACTAAATGGACTCAGCCGCCAAATCTGGATCATGATGCACAACACCAAATACCGCGTGAACCTCATTTCACTGAGCAACAAAAGGACATGGCATCCAACCAACCGGTACCTCAAAGCCAGGGTACAGATGTTGCCGATATGGTTCAGCCCTCAAATCTGGGGACACCGCGTGAAGTTGAAGACACGGCATCTCGAGGCAGTGACTCACCTGAAGGGAGTGGTGATTCATCAGATCAACAAGATGTACCCATATCTGACACCCCGGCTTCAACGCCGCCTGACTGTCCTACACCACTCTGCTCTGTGCAAACAACAATAGCGGCCGAGGATGTGATGGGGGGGCTCGTCTCGAAACTTGAGGAATTAGAAACGAAAGATGCTCCGCAGAAGATGTCAGTCTCCTTGATTGATGTTAGCGTTGCCGAAATGCAAGACAATATCAACATAGACAACGATGACTGGCAGTACACAAGCGTCAAGTATAAGCATGGGCCTAAGGGCAAGGGATACGCAAAAGTTTACTCATCAAGTGATAAGCCGGTCCTAGACTGGTCTGGCTTCACTGCCAAAGTTAGGAGGCCAACCTTCAAGGAGGCCAGAAAGATCTTTGAGGACACTGTTTCTGATCCACCTCGTGGCAATATTCCCTATATTACAGGCCATATTAACCTTCCTTCGATGAAACCACTTGACCCTGGACCAAGGATCACGAATAACCCTGCTCTGAAAGATTTACATACCGAATATCATCATGTTGGCTTAAACCTTTCTGCTCAACGGATTCATTGCGAGGATATGACTTATCGAGAAGAGGCCGTTTACCATGGATTTCGATCCTATAACGAGGTCTATGCCGGACCAGGTTTCAAGTTATGGTTAGTTATCGCAAAACATCATATCCCTAGATTCGAGGAATTCTTTACAAAGAACTTCATCTGCGGCACATGCAATCAAAGATATGGGCATGAGTCACTTCTTTTCGCACCTTCAAGACTTGAGGATGAGGGGATCGAATATCACATCGAGATCATCGGACGCGGGGAGGCCTTTAGGACGATACCAGGGCAGCCGCATCAGATCATCAACTATGGCGCCTGTGCTGCACGATCGATAAATTACTTGCATGCCGACGAGGACTTCTCGCCTAGGAAGGCGCTGTATTGTTGCAATTGTGGAGTGTCCAAGGAGTATGCCACCGCTCTTGTTCCCCCTCCACCTGGATCAACGGAGCCTGAGCGAAAGCTTCGTGTCCCAAGCAAGAGGCATCTCACGCAGCATGCTCAGGCTCCAAAAGCAACACGTGCTTGCACAGAAGTGCTTAAACGGCTACATGATGATGTAGACAAGGCTCAAAAGGTCGATCCTCTCTGTAGCATTCCACATATTAACCGAGCCAGCCTATCATCTACGCAGGTCGACGTCCTTCTGAGGGCTGCTTCCATTCGAAGTAAAGTAGCAATAAACCAACTATCCGCGTTGACACATGAGCTTCTGCATCAGCGGCAACAGCGGCAATCCGAAGCCAACAACTCCTTTGAGGGCGCGACTACTATCGACCGGCAGATCCTATATCTGAAAGAAAAGGTCGGGCAGTCAATTCTAGCGAGTTACTTAGTCCGGCATGCCCAGATATGTTTGGCGCAGGTAGTCGATGAGCAAACGAAGAGGCAAAAGCGCAAGTCTGCAAATCCAGGCGACCTCCACCGTCGCGCAAAACAGCTTGGGATCGACAATATTAATTACCACCTTCAAGAGGGAAGAAACTGGATTTTGGTCTGTGGACCTTATGAGGGACTACAACCGTTAATCCCTTTGGGCTCTAAAATATTGGGCAACAGGCTTGTAGGTTCCAAGGAGGGTTTTGGGGTTACGAATAAGAGCTGGCATGCACTCCGGAACGGTCATCTCGAAGCCTTCCACCAACTCATGAATGACCCATTCACTGAAAGCCTTGCCATTGCTGGGAAGCTCTTTCTGGGCATACTAGATAGGTTGGTTCAACCAGTCGCAAACTGGGAACAAGTTCTCAGCGATGTGGTCAACGCGGATGACCTCAAAGCAAGTTTGGCCTTGTATACAACGATTAAATCAACCTAACTACTTTTCTAAATTTCGAAACCGAGCTCACCACAACTTCCACTCAAGCAACTCCACGCGCTGTTCTACATGATACTGTCAGGTTGCATTGCTCCAAACCTTTGCCCTCATTCTCCATACTCCTTGAAAAGCTACTCAGGTCAGCTCAGGGAAAAAGGACGAGTGTTAAGCCTTGCTTTTTACATCCGAGTTAACGTCAGGCTTTCGTAACTGTCTCCTTCGGCCTGTCTTCTTCGGCCTGTCTTCTCTTTGCCAAGGGTTGTGGCTACCTCTGAACGCATGGGGCTACAAAATTCCAACACAACCGTCTCGAACAGATCATCATCGCTCATTGCTTCTCAGGGGTCATAGAGCCGATTAGTGGGCAATCAGGAGGCCATGGGATAGATGGGATAGACTGACCTACAGCGCGACTTCCTAGGAAGTCACAAGAGGAGAGGAGAGGGTCTATTTATCGAGCTGGCCTCTCATCCACTCATATTTCGAGTGCCTGGCCACGGTCCTGTGGCCAGGAGGAGATGGTGGGATGAGGGTATCGAGTATAAAGGGCAGCGTGCCCCCCGACTTAGAGCCGACTTCTTCTTGATCCTTTTTCCACCATCTCCGTTCCCCCTCTTGACTTTGACAACCCTCTGCCACCCACCAGCACCGCCACGATGACTTTGACTCCTGATTGTTTGGCTGAGATTCCTGAGCCGCTCTTTTTCATCGCCCCTCCTTCTCCCAAGCACTCTATCCATCACAATCTTGAACTTCTTCTCTACGAACTCCTCGAGAGCGGCCACGAAGGTGAACAGCTGGACAAAGAGATAGTATCGGCTCTATCCCAACGTTCTGCCGCAGAGCAACAACGAGTCAGAGGCTTTGCAGAAAATATTCTCAGTGCTTGCAACCGTTTCCTGAGCGGGGGTTGGATCTCAGAGCAGAAGCACACCTGCGACAACGACCTTTCACCCCACGACGAAGAAGCTGACGATGCCGGAGGCGCAAGTGGTTTTGAGCCTAATACTCCGCCTCTCAAGGGCAAAGTCACCAAATGCTCGCCTTGCAGTGTCACCAAATCTCGCGCAGCAGCAATCCCCACCGAAAAGCTGCATAGTATCGAGCCGATAACATCCGACTCGACGCGCGAACCAGCTCCCAAGAGTTACTCTAATTCCTTCTGCAACCAACTCCTCAACCAGACCACCGGGGACTTCATCCACAAAACCTATGAAATGGTTGAAAGATTTAGTTTTGCCGACTTATCCTTGGAAACACATAAGAACATTCTCGAAGCGATCAAACACCGATTAAGGCAGGGGCAGGACGCGGTCCAGGGCCAAAAGCAGGATGTGTTGTGGTCCGACGGCTCGCAATATGTTTCCCTCCTGGATTCAGGGAAGGGATCACGGTACAAGGGTTCGGTTTTGCTTGCCTTATCAACCATGGCTTTCGTCGGCTGGCACTCATCTCAAGTACAGTTACTTGAAAACGAAAGGGACAGCGAAAGGGAAAACGAACACACGGCCCAGGATGCAAACCAAGAAGTAACAGCAAGGGTCATCAGATGTAAGCTGGGGCAGAAGAATGAAACTAATGCCAAAGATTGGGACCGGAGCCGCAAAAAGCTTAACACAGGCTTGACTCGAGGACGAAAGTGGTTACAGCTCAGTGATAAGCTCGGTCGTGGAATATTATTCAAGGATGTGTGGTAAGTCCATCTTCCGGTGGTTGATAAGAAGGATATACGAGGGAAAAAGCGGCATCAACTAACCTCTGATAGGAGCCTCGGAAAATCTTCACAGTCGGACCTTGATGAATTGATCGCGGGGCTGCAGCACAATGCAGAGAAGGCAACCTTTATCCGTCTCCTTGATGAACAGCTGGACATCTCTATAGAGACTGGTAAGACGAATCTTGCTCTTCTCCGCGACCACTTACAGGCCAAAGACATGGCCTTCGCGATTCCGTCTTTACATCCCAAGGATACGGAGCTTCACAACAACCTCTATAAACGAGTTCGAGACAGAATCCAGGGCACGAAGCTTACCATCACGGGAACTGGCTTTGAGTTTAACGTTGGCGAACTAAAAACGCTAAGTGATGGTAAATGGTTAAACAGCAATATCCTCACCGCCTGCCTGCCTACAACTATCCGACAAGCTGCCATTCGTCCAAGTTGGTTTCTATATACCGACTCATCAGCAAGTGGAACCTCATGAGATTATGAGTCGGCCATTCGAGAAAGCAAGAATTCAAATGGAGGAATGGGCTAAAATGAGTAGTGAAAGCGGTCCGTTGATAGGCATATTCCCGCTTTTGGTAGACAACGACCACTACACCCTCCTCGAGGTGAACAAAAGGGAAGAGCATGTCTACCATTATAACTCGCTAAGTGGAAAACACCATGGTATCTAGGTTTGCATTGAGCTACTCAGACGAGGATGCAGAAACTGATTGCAAAGCAGAACGCGTGTCAAAAGGAGTTTCCTCACCTCAAATACATTGGGAAGGTGATTACCCGCTGCTATCGACAGCCCGTCAACAAAGGCTAGGCCCGGCTGACAGTTAATAGCGATCTCTGCGACAAGTCGATGGTAGCAGCTGTGGCCTGTTAGTGATTGAACACGCCCGGCGTCAGATGATGAATCGACCTATTGTCACGAATTGTAATGAAAAGTATGATGCGAGAAACTTGAGAGTCAACTGCGCGGAACTTTTGATCTTGGCCTTGGAAGAGGGCGGGATTGAGGCTGCAACAGAAGGTAGAAAGCGGAAACGAAAGGCGGACACTGACAGGAAGGGCAAGAGAAAGCAAACAAACAGCTTGAGTACATGGGACTATGGAGCGACTAAAAAGGACAGCGTAGTGATCGAATAACCGTAAAATGTGAAATAAACTAGTTGGATTACACATGTTCCATTATAATCCACGGCTACTCACGCTCAGAGAACGCGTTGAGAAAGTCTTCGTCTTGGAAGAATGCGCGACAAAAGATGGTTGCATCGTCAAAAGGAATATAAGTTCCATATATGCGAGTTTGCCCGGATTTGACGATAACTCTGTCACGTAGTAGAGCTTTGCTTTCCTTCCTCCTTAACCAGTCCCTGCCCAGCTGCATTGCCTTGAGCATTTGGGTAAAGTTGACGGCCTTTGTTTGAGTGTTATACGAAATCCAGACATTCCTCCAACAGAAAAAACGGAAATGATCAGACGCCTCAGGCTCGAACCCAGGTCTAGTTGAACGCACTGGCTTAAGCTTCTTGTTTCGAGGGTTGATAGTGCTTCGCCGGAACACAGGGTCGCCAGCAGGAGCTGCATCATCAGGCTCAGCTGCAGCATCTTGCAAGTTGAGATCGCTGTCATAGTTCGGAACCGCTCCAGTAGGATCAGCTCTGATATCTTGCGAGATGAGATCGTAGTCAGAGTTGAGGACCGCGTCAGGATCAGCCGTAAGATCGTCTTGCCAATCGGGAATCCCACTGATAGAACGTACGTGTGGGGCACGGAGCCGAGATTCTGTCTGATGCTGACGAGTAGCGATACCTGTGTCGCGTGTCCACTCTTCGATCTCACGGAGGGTTGCAGAAGCTGAGGCCTGATTCTGGTAACTAGCGACAACTGGAGGTTCTCCTCCAAGATCCCACACAGCTGTAGAAGGAATCGAATCGGTATGAGTGTGGTCTAGCACATGTAAGGTATCGAAGCTCGTTTCCCTATGGACAGCAAAACCAATGGTAAGGCACTGCTGAGCTGTTGGCCGTTGGGTAGGATTAGGATGTAACAGCTTGCAAATAAAGCTCCTATCTTCGAAAGTCAAATGCATGTCGCCTGCCACCAAAGATACAAGAAGGGGCCATTCTGAAGGATTATACTCAGGCAATCCCACCCAGAGCTCCATTGCAATGACGCCCACTGACCAGATGTCTATCTTATCGGTGTAAGGAGGGTTTGAAACCTCGGGGGCCCGGTACTTCTCGGCCCCGCAGCACGCTGTTGGATTCTTATCCCACGTCGAGGAGCCAAAGTCAGCAATTTTGATACGGATGGGCTGGCGCTCAACCATAAGGATATTGGTGGGCTTGAGATCCCGATGGATAATATGCTTCCCGTGAAGATATGCGAGCCCATTGAGGGTCTGTAAAATGATTTGCCGTCCCTCATGATCAAGCAATTCTCGCACGTCGCTCTGACTTAGTATGTTTCCAAGAGGAGCATGTTCCATGATAAGCCAAGGCGGGCCCTCGCCTGAGGCTTGGAATCCGTAGAACTTAATGATGTTCTCCTTCATTGGGGGGACAAAGTTAGGTGACGCAAAGATCCTTGATTTGATGTTATAACAAACTTACATGTTGTAGCATATTGAGGATGCGAGATTCCACCCATGCCTCCGTTTTTTGAGGCCAGTAGACTTTGATGGCGACGACAATACCAGTGTGCCGATTGCGGCCTCTATAGACGGCTCCAGAGATCCCCGAGCCCAGCAACTGGTCCAGAATGTACGGACTCGAGACGGAACTTGCTGCTGACCCCGTTGCGTTAGACGATCGAAGACGCAGAGAGCTGACATCCGGGGCACTCGATGCAATCTTGGTAAGGAAGTCACGATACTCCGGCTCGGTGTCGTCTTCATGGTGCCAGGGCTTAGACACGCGCAGCTCTATGCCGGGCAGGTAGATTGTAGTTATATTCGTGCCATCGAGAACTCTCTGGGTGTTGAGTCTTTCGGCCTTTCCATCCTTTCCATCGTGTGAATTGATCTTGGTTCCTCGCTTAGAAAGGTTTTTCACGAGAACGGCAGTGGATTGATGATGAAATGTGATAGCAAATTGTTTGCCGCTGATACCTGTGTCTCGACTAGTGGCTAGCAAGATGTCGCATTTGTTTTGGTCGCTTCCAAAAACGAAACCTAAAGCAGGATTTTTTGGAGTATGATCTGTTGTAAAACGAAGGACTGGTGAAAATTGGAATGATGGGGGAGCAGGTGTACCACTTTCGCTGTACTCCTCCACGTTATTATCGTTGAAGGGGTCATGGTCGAAGTCTATCTTCGCCGTAGAGTGGTATTCTGTATTGTGTGATAGGGTAAGGGCCCCCCACACACTAGCAGACACGGAAAAGATGTTGTGCAGTGTATACTTGGTCTGGAGGAAGGCATGGTGCGAAGGGAACGCTATAAGTAGTTTCTAGATACATGAAAGACAACGGTCCTAAAAAGGCTGGGCGCGTAAATGCAAGTCTTTAGACGCCGCACTGCTCGTGGGCTTTCACACCATCTTTTTTTGTTTTGTCCAATCAATCAGGTAACTCTTGTAATGGATGTATCTCACCAAAGGGGAGGCCATTTTCAACCGCAACCACACCACATGCGCATCCGCTAGCCCTTTCAAACGTAACTCTACCACAAACAAACGACAGACGACAGACGACGACGAAGACGACGACGACGACGAAGACGACGACGACGACGAAGACGACGACGACACCAACTACAACTACAATCACGGCGCTCAGGCGCTCTATACTGGCTGTAGCTGAATACCCACGAGATGGCCCTTCCATCTTCTTCTTCGGGGATCACCGCGTCCACAAAAAGTTGGGATAGCGATACTGATAGCAATCCAATATTTAAAGACCCGGCTCATCGACTGCGACGTTATAAATGGACAGTCCAATCCATAATGCTCTCCCTATACAACCAGGGCCCCGAGGGAAAGGCAATTCTCGAAAAAGACGATCTCTTATTCCGTGGCTGGAGTGATCCAGTTATGCGGGATGGCACCTCAACGACCGATGATATTGGTTTCTGGAAAGGAAAAGAGCAATACCTCACCCAAGAATGGCAACGGATCGAAGCCAAGAGACGACAGGGCGAGATCCCCAAGTCCACAATGCTTGGTCCTACTGCCGAAAGAATACGTGCTTGGATCCCCGAACCATCTGAGCCGGCCGTGTACGATCAGGTTGCGAACCGAGAGACGGCGTCTACTCTATACAACCAAAGCCCAAACCAATCAACCAGGCATTCCCAGAGGCTTGACCGACCGACAACTCACCCAGTAGCAGGTAGAAGGATATGCGGTCGACACGAGATGTTAGGGGACGATGCGTTATATGGCCTACGGATGAAACGACCGCGTCCTGGAGTGATACGGAATCGGAAGCATAGATCACAGCCCGCCACAAGCCAACTGTCAAGATCAAACCCCAATCCCGCAAAGAACAAGGAAGCTGGCACACGTTCGAGACAGCAAATACGGCGGAGCAGAAGGTTAGCAAGAAAGCCACCAGAATGCGGAGTGTTGGCTTGTTGAATCGTCTGCAGCAAGTGCCAATCGAATCGCAACAATAATCTCATGTGCAACTGGCTTGGTTATGGGAATCTAAATGAGGGCGGTGGAGATATCAACGGGAACTTCGAGTTGTAGGGCCTAATGTCGTAATCAGACCAAGGAACAGGTGGATGAAATGGTTCATGATGTTTGAGGCGTGGAGGCAGACGGGGAAGAAGAATCCACGTATCTTGCATTTTGGAAGATGCGCACGATCAAGCAACAAATCGAGACACGCGGCCTGAGCAATAGACAGAAGAGTCACCTAAGTATAGAATGTTGGCTCGTCAAATACAATGTGTTGAATTGAAGCTCGATCCTTTTTCCTACGTTTGGTAGATACCCTGTTAAAAGACGATCGTTGAGTATACTGTTCCCAGCCTAGGATCCAATTGTATCTGATTTCATGCCATCTTGTTTCCATTTAAGATAACGTCTCCATGGCCCTTCACCCTCCTCAACCAGTATTCCGGCCTCGACTCTTGCAGGCGTATAAACAAACTCATGAAGCTTGCTCTGCAGCAAGCCAACTCCATCTCTTTGCCAGGTATGATTTCCTCTATTGCCAAACCAAACTTGTTTGGAGAAGAGAAACTGGGGCTTGTATTGGCAATCCTGGCATGCCTCCGCTAGGCCTAGTACGTTCTCAATAGTCCCAGAGTTCGAATGTAAAATCTTCAGTTGATGGTGCTTTCTCTTGCAGTCCGGAGTCTGTCTGTTGTGAGTAAGCATTCTAAGATCCCTAGTGAGGTACTGACGCAGGCAAACCACTTATGGATGAATATATCGACATCCAAAATCGAACTGATCAATTTCTCAATACTTTTCTCTTTGGGAAACTCGTCAGGCAGTAGATAGCCTAGCTCCCCACAAAGCATTGTTGCAATGAAAATCCTTTCGAGCGTGTATCCCCGGGCCTCGACCTTTGGAATGTTCCAATATTGGCCTACTGTATCGATGTACTCGAAGCACTCGAGAGTCGTTGCGTTATTCTCGGCATATCGTGAAGGCTTTTCAGGGATAAGGCGCCGTTCGATGCTCGTAATTGAAGCCGTCACTTGCTCGAGTTGGGCAGTGTTATCCAGCACCTCCGCGTGGTTGCCAAGGGATTTGTTGTATAGGTTTGCCAAGCGTCGAGTTGTCGGGACAATCCCTTCCTTCGCGGATGCTATGACTCGGGCATAGGGTAGAGTTATATCGAGGCTCGGGAGCAAGAAGACGGCTTGGCAGAATGCACGAAGCTCAGGAGAAGACATACTCTCAAGAATTGAGCTCATGTTGTGACTTGAATACAAGCGTTTTTGGGTCCAGCAGAGGACTCTTGCTGCATTTTAAGTCCTTGGATTGCGGGGTTCGCCTGCACTGGCCTGTGTAAAGTGGCGTGGGAATAATAGTGTGAACTACTTCCCATCTGCTGGAGTGTAGAGATAGTGTTCCGTTCGGCATGAATGCTGGGCAAGATACGTAACTTGCTCCCACACTCGAAGCGCAAGTGGTCCGGGTTCATACGCGACCCCTGTCTCAGCAATGCAAGCGGCCTCTTCTCCGACCATTCAAGCCAAATAATATGCAGTGGTATGGACCACGAGTGAGCTTGCTTACTGACTGATCGCCTCGCTTCAATAAGATTTGCCAGGGGTAAGCTAGTCCTGATTTGATGGCATAGAAATTCCAGATTTATACTAGCGCTGCGAACGACCTGCTGATCGCCTCGTGTTAAACCGGAGCTATTATATACATGCACTTCGGATAGGGATTACGAGCCTTAAAAGGGATAAATAAGGCTTTAT
>JABCKB010000844.1:0-13491 GCA_013184455.1 Fusarium continuum | reverse complement strand
ATAGCTATTATTATAATAGCTAAAATGCTAGTTCTTATAGCCTGCACTATCTCTAGAATCCCTACTTACTAATGACCACTGGCTAGTTGGGATGGCTCCGCTGCGGCGGAGGTAATGCAGCAAGCCATTAGTTAAATCACCCGCTCCCGTCCTCTGAAACCAAACTCCACTTAACACATCGACACATCGACACAACGGTCAGTCTTTCTAAATATGCATCACTTGATAGATAGGTATGTAGTTCATGAGTAAATTTCTGTCATATATGCAAGAATTCTCTTTCTAGAATAGCTAGACATGATCTATGGAGTATAGTCACAGCTTATAAATGGGGGCTTCTGCAAATGGTGATGCAGGCATATCAGGAAAGCGATTCGTTTGCAAGCCCCCTAGGTAGCTTCATACCCCTAGACCAGCGCAGAGATAAGAATGGGAGTTCATCAATATGCCAACGGTATGTCTTGACGTTCGCTGACCTCTGATTCTGGGAATTGAAGTCATCTTTCAAGCTAGTTGCGGCGTGAGAGAAAGCACCGCGATTAAGTGAAGAGATCACGTTAATTAATGCCGAGTCTAATATACGACATAAAAACTATCCTGTAACGTATCTTACGGGGGTGGCAGTATCGTTGATAGCCCATCAAGTTCCGAATTTAGCTATAGCACACGGAGATTTCGTGTATAGCTCTGCTCTCGCAATCAGGCTCTGACAAACTGATATTATCCACTTCATGATACTATCATGTCACTGTTACTCTTTACGTACACTCAGTGACTTAGTCAGTGTCACAGATGGCAACTCTCTACTTAAGAGCCCTGTCGCTATAAGCTATACTTGGTCAGTAGCAAATTACTCCTCTGCGACAAGATATTTACTGATCTCTTCGAGGCTGGGAGGTCATCATACTTCTGGCCTTCTTCAGCAGTCCGGGTTCTACCTGGGAGGATGCATTAGATCCGAGATATTCCATGAATTAGATGGACATTCTAGATGCTAGAGGTGGATAGTCAACGCTGTACAAGACTGGTTGAATGAAACTGGCCTTCCGATTGAAGCCAGGCATTCTGCTATACTGACCTTTCTCCGCATAATACGAGGTTCATTCCCAAAGGCAAGATGGATGCCCAATAGGTACCTATAGCTGGGTCGCCCTAGAGGGCCGAGTCATGAGGCTCCACAGATGGTAACCGTTACGACGGAGGTGCCCAAGAGGGCGGGAGAAGACAGCCCAAGACTGGAGTTACCCGAGAGGGTAAATAACTGAGGCACTCGAAAGATCGAGACACCGAAACCATAGCGCCCATGAGGGCCAACGGTGGAGAGCTCCATAGATGGAGACTCCCATGATTGGGTCGGGTCACCCAAGAGGGCAAGAGTGAAGGCCTCATAACTGAGGACTTCCAAAACCAGAATGTCCAGGAGGGCATATGGTATAAAGCTCCACAGATGGAGACTCCCATAGCTGGGTTACCCAAGAGGGTACAAGGGGGGCCTCATAACTGAGGATTTCCCAAAACTGAAATCCCCAAGAGGGCACAGTATAGAGCTCCACAGATGGAAACACCCATGATTGGGTTACCCAAGAGGGTAAACAACTGAGGCACTCAAAAGATTGAGTTCAGAATCCCACGAATTGTGTTGTCCTACCCATGAGGGTAAAATTGTGGACCTCAATACTGAGGACTACCAAAGCTGGAATGCCCAGGAGTGAGTGAAGGCTTTGGAGAGCACATACCCATCGCTAAATTCAACATACAAAAACTCCCAGATAGGGGTTAAGCTACCCATGAGGGTCGCATCCTAGTCTCCCTGGTAGTATATGCCCGATATGCCCAAAGGGCAAATATATGGCCACTTGCACCCACAAATGGACTATCAGTCGAGAGACTCCACAGATGAAGACTCCGAGGATCCGTGTATCGAGTGGAAGGACTTGTAGACCGCTTGTGTGAGTTTCCCCGGAACTGGGTACCCAGGCGAGCAGAAAACGTCCCTCACAGCCGATGTAAAGTTTGTGGAAAAGAAAGAAATCAAGCACGAGGGAGCAATTGTACTCATAGATTTAACTTTCTCTAGGCAGGGCTAACGAACAAAGAGAGCGAGTGTGAGGAGCATCCTAGTACCAGACATTGTTACCACAAAGGATTCTCTTGGTCAATGAATATGGGGCTTGATGTGGTGGAGCCAAACTCCACACTTTCGGACGAACCGCCATGACCTTTGTTCTTTTAACGATGCTAACCGTCGTTGCAGATGTGGAGACCGCCTTTCTGAGTTAATGGCCAGGAGGCAGCAGAGTGGCCAGGTGGAGTCCTTAATGAGGCAGATATGCGCCTCCGGGATGTCATAGTTAGTATAGAGGTGATCTAATATAATCTTAGCAAAGCTATGCCAGGACGGTAATTTAAATATAATACATATCTTATTTAACCTCTTACAAAGCTTAGGGACTAGGAATCTCAAACTATAAGCTAATAATTTTAGACGCTAGAATAAGACATTTATTATCCCAAAGGCTAGTGCTTCTTTTACTTTTTGTAAGAAGCAGAGATCATGGGGGCACTGGAGAATATGCGTCAGACAGCCCAAGACCTCCTGGATCACTTCAACGAGAGGAGTCGGTAAGCCATGGCTACATTTAATCAGCCCGTTTTAACCGTGCTGATTCTCGCATAGGAACAGTAAGTATCATACTCACCTGGTTCCAATTTCCAAGATCTTGTAAGGCAATTTATGGCGAGTTGCGTCATGCTTTGTTCTTTAGCAAGAATCCGGAATACCTTGCCGCCTTTTAGGAAGCATGAAAGGAAAATCAGGAGACAATGAAGGAGTGGGCTATCCCCAGACCAATTGCGACCTCGCCCAGTCTGACATTAGCTCGCGGTGATAGTGTCTGTATCTTCTAGTTGGGTAGGAGGTTTTGTTTGTTTTGGGGATTAGGGCGAATTGGTGACATCTCTCGCCCACGTTCTTCGCACATTGGCAGTTCTAGACTAGCGTTCAGGCAGGTTTAGTTTCTCGAGGTGTATACGTCACGGCAGTTGCTAGTCTATGTGCCAAGCTCAGCCTTAGCCTCAGTGGGCCATTTTCCCTTAACGTTACTCTTACTACCTGGTGAATGCGATTGACTAATCGCCCTGGTGCTGTATCAATTTGTTCAACTTGATATTTCATGTCGAGGTCGTAAAGAGCCATCATTAATCCGAACTTTTAGCGGGGTATCAATATAACACTCAGTGCTTCACTCAACTCATGTTTTCTGAGTTAGGTTCAATACAAACACTTCTAGGCAGCTTCTCATATGATTGTCACATCCAATTGAAAGTATCCAGACAGCTGAGTGGACAAAGCATCACTTTTAGCTCATAAATAGTACAGCCTTTGGTGTGTTCAAGGATCTAAATCTGTGACTAGTCGTCAGTCGCTTCCCAAGCCACATACTTGGCCCCAGACCCAGCGACAGGATTCGCTTCCTGAAAGGTATCATTAGGTTCACGTCAACCTGATTCTTTCGATTTTACCGCAGTCCGCTTTCATTAATGCTTTTTCTCGAAAACCAGATAAAACTCGATTGACCAAGTGATCGCCACGCCATATCTACAATTGCATGACAAGCGACTCATTGGCCTCGGGCGTCTTCGTTGTCCTCACTTCCATTCATTGATTGAACAAGCTTCAGATTCTAAATTTAATGAGCCATAAAGTGCAAGATAGGAACAGGAAACGCTTGGTTTCTGGACTCTATCATGACCCTGTACATGTATATAGGCTTGCCTGAACAGCCCCTGTGAGTGGACCAGTATCTAAGTCTAGAGCAGAAATGGAGAATTCCTCGCATGATAATATGCTTCTACGAGCCACCGACCTCTAGTAACAAATCTCGGGTCTCTTGGGCCATCCAAGTCTTGGTATAGCTGTGACCCATTCGATGAGAAGCAATAAAACAATTTACCTCTTTTCCTATGTTTTATCCTCTGGGTGTCAGCGACCCTTTCTGCATATATCCACTCTCTTTTTCTGAACGAGACTGCTCGGCGAGGTAGGTCGAACCTCGCAGATATAGTACCGGTCACAGGCATGGAGCGTTCGACTACAACCGATGTGGCCGTGCATCAGGAAACGAGAAGCTAGTGACCGAAAGACCTCTGTGTCCACCTCATACTCAGGACGGCCTGGTGGCAGCCTGGCTCTCACTTGTAAGGTTTGAGCCTATATGTCTTAGTGGTAGGTATCAGCACGGTCAAGTGACGCAGATTAGGCATTTCTTGCTGAATTGCTTTTGGCAAGTCGTTCTACCCTAAGCCTCTGCTGAATTAGTGGACATGCTGGTTTGTCCAACTCGCCGGACACCTCAATCCAAACAACGGAGGTAAGTATAGGACGGATCTATGGCGTTAGTTCCAAAACACGTCTCTGATCTAACGTCACGGACGGTGTGAGTGGCATTGCCGCGTATCAAACTCTTGGAAGAGATTTCAGCCAGCTTATTACCAAGTCGCTGCAAATGAACGACCAATGTCCTTTGCAAATACTTCAGTGTTCCCTTCCAATCTTCTAACATCTTTGCTTTGGTCTCATCTCTCCAAGATTTCATTAACACGTAAATGCTAAAGCAGTAGCTGAGCACTCGAGATCGGGTCGGCACGTTTCCCCAACACCTGTGTTAAAAGTATTTCAGCTCATAAGTAACCACTTCTTTCTCTTCCGGGCTCTGATCGTGAAATGTACTCCCATCACCAAACGTTTGAAACGATCCTCTCTCCAGACGTAATAATGATGACATATTCTTGTTAAGACATAACACATAGGAAGATAGTGAATTAAGTGCGGTGATGCTTGTAGCTTGAGAGTTCAGTCAAGTCCCGCACTCTATTAAGTACTCCTTCAACCCCTTAGTGGCTGAATTGGTTTAATTGTCCTCTGCGTTGCTATTTAATGTATTAGTCTGTTTTAACTCTGTTGGATCTCGCCCTTGAAAAGAATCGAGAGACCTCGATTTTTTCTGGCATATTTGTGAGCAAATAGATGACGTAGACCATTTTGACGCGGCGTACATCTAATGCTCGTTGGCTTGTGAACTTTGAATGGTTGATATCGTCGTAGGCTCAATCATATACGGCATAGTTTCGAGCCAGCAAGTAAAAGACAGGTCTACATAAATAAGAACAAAGACCAATATAAACTGACCCTGCACAGTTTCGTGGAACTACGGCAAACTAGGAGACTGATCTAATGTAAGCCACTCTCTCCTTTGCCACCACCATGTGTAACAAAGTTTGCAGATCACATGGTCCGACAAGTCACTGGCATCGAAAGCATGCCGTCTTTTAATGTACAAGGTCTGCTAATACTGCAAGCTTTTGGCTGCTGCGAAACAGTTCCCAGTCTCCACGAGTGGAATGGGTGCATGATGAGCGCGAGGATGGAAGGGACGTTAAAATATCGATAATTACCATGCTAACTTGAACTTGGAGGCGCACAACCTCATCTTGCTGTTGCCACTGCCTTTTCTCTTGCCGCTGGTATACGCTGCACGTGCACTATCTGTTGCTGCAAGTCTGACCACCGCAGCCGCAAGAAGAAGAACCGCCAATCCGATGGCGAGAAGCTCCTCAGCGGTTCTCACAGCAGATACGGCTCTTACGCTCCTCTTGGCGGTGACTGCGAGATTCGGATCAGGGCTTAAATCATATAGCTTCGAGGCGATTCGTGACATCTTAGAGAGCCCTGTTTGTAGACTTCCAATCACGAAATTGCTCCGTCAACTCTTCCGCAAATACCCTCGTGACGCCTCCCGAGACGTTGTACGAGGGCGCGACCACCCTCACTCGACTCGCTCTGGTCGGTTTAGTCTGTGTGTGTGGTCGGCAAAGAGGGTGGCACGTGCTATGAGGGGCGGATCTCCATCATCAAACACGACGGGTCTAGAAAGGACTGGAATGCTGTAACCGTGGCGAAAGCAATGACCGATTAGTCCTCTATGATGATGAGAGTTGTTAAGTTAATGATTGAACGGTCGTTGGGCGAGATGTGGGCATAGTTGTCAGGCTGTGCTGTTACCTTAATCAATGTAGACGACCTCAGACTTCTTGGCAGTACGGTCATTAGCCCTCACACGGGCTCGGTACCACCGACCATCGGCTAATGCCCTCGCAATCTTGGCCAGGGATTGGAATGAGATTGGGGACCATGTAGACGGCCTTTTGCGATTCTTCTTACGATGCACAAACGACACTGACATATCTCAAGCCTGTAGTTTCGACTCTGAACCCCTTCCAAAGCACAGCAACTACAAGCACAGCAGCTACTTCGGTACTGGATTTGTCCAACGCTGTTGACCCTGCACCTTTGTTGCAGCCGCTCGACTAGACCTTTACGGGACTAACAGACCCGAATTAGTTCATCAAGGCTACCATGTCCGAGAAGCTGGCTACATGGTATATCAAAGACGTCTCCGCCCGCAGATATCCTACACCAGAACTCATCAATCACTTGGAGTTTATGTCACGGTCTCCTACGCTATCAAGTACCCAGGCCGTCTCAAGAAGCTCATGCCGGCTTCTCCAGTCGGAAACCTCGTAAGGTGGGTATCTGGGCTGAGTCAAAAGTGCTTCGAAGCTCGTAGAGGGCGGATGAAGCTAGGGGATCTTGATAATCTGTATGGCCGTCACAAACGTCAACTACCAGCCCATCATATACATGTAGTTCAACGTATTTGTTGATAGCTCCGGCGCAAGTACCAACAGCACAGGCAACGATCGGTTGGTGAGAATTCCCTGTTTAACGGCATCAATAGCAATTTACTCCTCAACACCACCGACCTCACCAAGCAAGACGAGGATCTTGCACTCGGGGTCGCCCCGGTATGGCAGAAGGTGGTCGATGGAAGTGATACCGGTTGTAAAGCGCGTTACCAGTGTCTCCAATGGTGACGACCTGAATACTGGCTAGGTCACCATTAGAGGGTCAAGGCGGTTCGTCCTCGAAACCAACTGTTGTTGCTGCTCCATTAGAATGCGTTACACAGCTTGGGGACATTTAGAGAGGCGATTCGATAATATCTTTGGGTACTTGAAGTAACATGGGTCATTGATCGACCTGGAGGCGAATGCCTGAGATGAAGAAGTGCCAGGCCCGCTGCAGCCGCAAGTAGATCCACAATCACAGCCCATTATGGTTATTTGACAAGTTTGAATAGTATTAAAGTCAGACTCATCTTTTTCGTGCGTTGCCTACGTATAGCGGTGATGATGGCGGCTTATTTCCTTTCTAACTTTATGCTATGTATCACTCACTAACATAGTTTTATAGAGATCATCCATCGTAGCTTTTGCTCAGTCGAACTTGTAGCAGGATAAGCTCGCTGCTCTCCTGGCCCGTACGTTGGGCTGTCTGGGAGATCATCAGGTTACTTGTAGTTGATTGTCTGTTCGGGGATTTCAATTGTGGCAAGAGTATAGGGTAGGCAGGCTAATGAGATGAGTGTCCCTGGCCGGATAAATGATCGGCCGATCTACTTAGCTCGTCGATTCCAAATATTACCCACCAATCATACAGCGGGACGAATGCTGACTCATTGATCACCCAGACAACCCAGATCCTTATCAACCCCACTTTCGACGTCAACTGTCAACTACCAACTCCCCATTTCTTTGCATCGCCATCACCAACGAACCTTGATTTACACTGTCGCGGAACTACAGTCTTGATGAACGCCCTTGAACACTCATCATTGGATGTCTTCATCCATCGCTGGCTTGACACACTAACCAACTCATCGACACAATATTGTCAGGCTGCTCAAGCTGAAGGTGAAGGTGAAGGTGAAGGACCATCCTATCGGAAGCGAAAACGCAATCTTAGGAAAATGCCAACACCTTCGCAATCATCAACACCAACTCGCATGGGGTCTCCTTCTAAAAGAGCGCGCATAGATGACGTTACCCATGACCCGGATATTCACCAATATGCCACGCATCCATCAGATGACAATCCATTCGACATCGACAAGACGCCCAATGCCCCGATTCACGGTAGAACTATCCCCCTGTATAGTTTACCTCCACCACGTAATGCACAAACTCCCAGTCAGTCGTCCACAAATGCATCATCCCACCGGTCACCATCACGGGCATCTACCAACAGATCCGGAAGTCCCGTCAAACACTCCACCCTCGAACTTCTCAAAAAACCAGTCCGCTACACTGCCATCCGAAATGATCCCACCGAGCAGCTTCCCGACGATATCATAGCCCTTTATGATGCTATCAAAAGCATTACTACGCACAAGGAGAACTTTCTCCCAGATTGCCTTCAATCAGAGTTGGAAGCGCTTCATCGTAGGGGGACGATTAGACCTGGGTGGTACTTTGACGCTGGTGATGATGCGGCAAAACAGACCCTGCACAAGTCTGAGTTTCTCGTGCTGTGTAAGCTTGAAGAAGTTGCCAAAACTATTACCGATGAGGAGGCTGCCGAAGTGGTGTGGAATGCTGAGGTGCATGCTCCGCTGCTCGAGCTAGCTTTTAGCAACTCCCCCTCTATCCGTCGAGATATCCTCATTCCAGCACGCATCAGCAAACCATTTCTTCCCGAGATGCGGGCCGAGACTTTCTATGATTATACGCGCGCCAAAATGGTTGATCTAGGTGTTCGTATATGTCCGCCGCCGCATCTGGCGGAAACCATCCAGAAACGAATCATTGGCTTGCCTGATAACGAACGCTGTTTCAATCAGACTACCTACAGGCCAATAAGATATGACCCAGTTGCTATGGTTATTGAAACCAAGATCGCAAAGGGCGACTTGGAAGAAGCAAGACTACAGCTGGGGATATGGGTCGCGTCTTGGCATCAGCGCATGAAGATGCTTATCGGAACATCTTCCAATAGACCTTTAGTGACGTTGCCTTTGGTCATTGTGATGGAACACAAATGGCGTTTACTTTTTGCGTGCGACAAGAAAGATCAAATCGTGAGTCGACTCTTTTCCCTGATACTTCTTACCGCTGATACTTACTTGTTCTAGGTCATCCTTCAGGATGTGGAAATCGGAAGCACAGATACTCTTATTGGATTATACACTATTGTAGCCACCTTACGAGTAATCGGCGAATGGATGCAGGACACGTATAAGACTTGGCTTGAAAACACATTTGGGGAGATGGCCTCTGCCAATACAGCCTAGGAACGAAGATTGCATACAGTGGCGAAAATAACCAGCGAGGCACGAATTGAGTTATCAAATACATGACATTCGACAGTGGTGGTGATGCTAATGAGCCATGAAGTTATCCATATATCTAATTGCCAGCGTAGATTCGGGCCGCAGATGTCTTGGATAAGCCTCAAATGGATGTCATACGAAATGCAAGTCTGCAGTAATCTCCAGTATCATTCCGAAAGATGGAATAGTTACGTTTCGGATGTGGAAACTTGACAGATTACTCTTTGATAACCACAAGTTCACTTTGTGTCCACATCTTTTCTGGTGAAAATGTGCAGTTGAAGCCATTGGAATATCGTTCAGGTATGGAGTGTGTACCCAGATGTATTCCAACATACCTCCAGCCTGGACATGCCACAAATTCAGCAGGTGCTCATTGAGCCTCGTAGCCCAGAATCAACGGTTTATCAAACCATCAATAGCAATCCCAATACAAGTCTTGTGACACGCACGTAACTTGCTTAATAGTAGGATGATCCCTGTTAATGTCTTTCCACGCTTGAAGCTCTTGTTTACGTATGTGTGACCGACATGACTGATTGACGATATCGCCAGATTGAATGCCTTCACTGTCTCGCAGCATGAGAGTACAATCGGATAAAGTTTACTGCGCACCAATATCATACTGCATCGTGTGTTTACCGCTTGCAAGTTCAAGAGTCACACGGTAGGACAACTGGTCAATAGTGGCGTCTTGGGATCAGCTTATAACACAGTAGATCGTAACAAGCAGGAGTGGAATTGAATTCATGTCATCAATCTGGATTTCAAGTCTATAGGCTCTATCAAGCCTAAGAGTAGCAGATGAAGCCGCAATGGATTGCTCTTCCCCAGTTGGATGAAGTTGATTTACTCTTGGCTGACTATGCCGATATCTGTTGTATCAGCCACAGGAAGGTGAGCTTTTGAAATTAGTCATTACATCGTTTCAACTAGCCCTGTACTGCATCTTGAAAGGTTACGGTTGGCATTGGGTTATGATGCTTCGTGATGGAGAAGAAAACATGGTGATTCTGGTTGTTGTTGACGCAGGCTTCTTTCCTACTCTTGGTGTAGAAAGACAGATCTTAAATAGGACTTGATCCAGGATGTGAGGCGTATCTCTGATAATAGCCCTGAACAGGCATGTATTGGAAGGGATTATTAATCGGGGATCAGCTTGCGAGGGTTTGTTAGATGTCATATATTTACTGTCAATAAGGATCGAAGAGACAAGATCAGGTTCATTAGAGTTGGCTTGTTATATCCTCGCATAACTAGTGAGACGTGTGTTTGGACGTTCGGGCGGGCTGGCAGCAGAAGCAAGCGGTGGTATAAGATGAAGAGGACGCAGGTCATCAAGTGCATACATCGACAGGAAATTGCGAGGACTAAGGCTATTTCTCTCTCTTGGAGAATTATCGCAAATGCTATAGACGGTCGCTGTGGCCCAGTGGGGTTGACATGTCCCGAGTGAAGCGGACCGCACCTCGGATGCTTGCAAAGTTGGGGTTAAGAGCTCCCAGGGCCAGATATTTGCTGCGGCCTTTCGACTAGTTCAATTTAAGAGGCATGGCTCACTATGTCCGTACAATATTCAGCCCTTGCAAGGTCTGCTTGTGGATGGGCTATGGCTTGGGCAGTTACGCGCTTACAGTCAAGCTGTCCGACTCTATCATCCAACCTTTCGCGGTTTTATTATACCTAATGGTTGCTTGGAAAGAGGTCGCGATTAGAGTCGAGCGTGTAGTCAACTCTTACTCATCAACTGAACATTTGGTGCAAGATGGATTACTGCCCTTTCTCCTTCGATCACGGCCGACAAATGAACATCCATATCCTTCGACCGTCTCAAGTCTTCTTCGCGGGGTGACTAACCTGATCCCACCGCCCGATGCCTCGGCGGAGATAGCAAGTAGGGTGCTTCTGGTCAGCTTTATCCTCTGGCCGAGGCCCAGCTTCCAGGTCTGGGCAATCACTCGCCTGGGGAATGATGCACATTCCATTGTCAGGCCCGAGGGCAAAAGGTGAGACCATCTTCAGAAGCAGGTAGATTTCAAGTTCAGCCTGGCGTGGTATTGAGGACCGTGATGCCCTGCTCTGCTGGCTGGGTGACTTATCTAGTCGGAACTTAGACCACCCCTGTGATCACTCGCACTTGTCAGGGCATAAGTGTGAGTGACTTGAGGTAATTTCTATAAATCCAAGGTCATCCAGTATCTAGGCCCCAGGAAGAGCTAAGCCTTTTGATGGGAAAAGAGACTTCTAAAGGGTGATTGACTGTAGCCTGTTTCACTGTTCATAATGACTTGCTCGGGCTTAATATAGTCATTGAAACAACGACAGACCACATATATACATGAACACGTATTATCTTACACACAGGTTATGCTAGCTGAGTTGAAATCGCAGAGCTGACTCGACTAAGCCAAATGGTGGAAAAGAGAGATACGGTATCGCCCTTGTGTTGGCAATGAAAGATACGGCTTAACTCAGCGTTAGCTCATGGATTAGAGATTGACTGGGCCTCTTTTCAAGATAGGTGCCAGCAAACTAGTGATGGCCACTTGAGAAATCTCGGAACTTGGTCTTGGACGAGCGATAATAATGCCATGGTGGGTGACTTGTTGTTTCCAATGCAGATAGCCTGTTTTCTCGTGGACTTGTCGATCAAGGCGTTTCAGAACCCTACGACGAAGAGGTATGCGAGGAGCTCACAAGCTGCAACGCGAGAGTAACAGTCATCATTGGCAACCTTTCCGCAACACGCTACCTGGTAGTTTAGAGTGAATTATGCTGGCAGGCGTCTCAAAAAAGGACCACAACTCTACCAAACACCAAGGAAGAATAATAAAATAAACGAGAAACTTTGAAATAACTTTGATAAATTATGCTATAGTTACTATTGAAGCCTATCACAAAGTTAGGTAGAAGCCTCTAGTAATTACTAAACCGCCGGGTTCGTGGGCGGTATATCATTCCATATACCCTTGTGCAATAGTCGTTTTGCCTCTTCATGCACTGCAATCTCAAAAGTCTAGCCATGCATGCCGCCCCGTGCCAGCCAGTGGTTCTGAAGCTTCACACTCTTGCTGACAGGAATAGGGTATGATCCAGTCCAGCAACGAGCATCTGCAGCCAGGAAGATACAGCGCGGTCTGAAGGACAAGATTCATGGGGAGCCCTCCGTATGTTGCTCTCTCCATGATCGCATACTTCCACAAGACTGGATTCTACAGCATACCCCATAAGGTCGTCAGGCGGTGGTTTTTGTCATCAGTCTGTATACTTACAAGGGCGACGGCAATACTACATAACAGTGACCAGTGACGTCCACGATCACTTGAGTCGTGAGAACATATGCGGATCACAGCAAGGCCCGAGTAGCCCGTCAATTGCTACAAATTCTCCGCCTTCGAGTCGTGTGCTGACCACCCTCGATGTCTCCGATCTGATTCAGTAGTTCTAGGGGCGGGGCCTCTGGACAACTGTTTCAGGTTGCCACTTTTCCACGTCGAGTCTTGAACAATCAGTGAGTGGGTGTAGAAGAATCGAGTCATTGATGAGAGGTCAAGAGGACTGAGGGAGAGAGCAGCTTCTCAAGCGAAGTGAGCCCGGCAGGTGTCGCGCCCAAGGTATGATTTTTCATGTTTCGCGCGATGTAGTTGGCTGCGTCATTAGGACTGAGCGAGTCAAGAGCCTCAATGAAGAGCGCTTGCAACGCTCGGCGATAGTCGAGAGGAGGAAAGTAGATGTGCAGCATGCCGGCCATCTGCAACGTACCGGGAAGAATGCATGCCTGTTGCCATGTAGTGTGATGGCAGAGAGTCACGGTTGGGAGGATATAGACCGCATAACTGACTGTCCTAGATCCTGGACTCAGCAGGTGACTGGCAACAGGGTTTATGGGAATGTGAAGGTGGTACCGTGTGTGAAAACAATGTCGTTGTCTGGCTGTGTTGTTGCTTCTTTCTCTTGGCTCGTACTTGATTTGTGGTGTGACAGTTCTTCGCGGCAGCGACTGGCCGACAGAGCGAGGTGTCGTGCTTGTGACATTACGAGCCAGCGGCTCCCAGATGGGATAGGCTCCTCTTCCCATCGAGAGACGATTCTTCAAGAACTCTGGGAGCGTGACTGAGAGATGACAATCTCAGTCGAGGAGGCTGGTGAAAAGGTAAATTTTTTTTTAAAAAGTTAGATCTTAGAGTTAAAATAAGCTAACTTTATAAAAATTAAAACTAATTATTTTAAAAGTAATATTAAAGCTTAGCTTTAAAATTAATAG
>JABCKB010000843.1:0-34928 GCA_013184455.1 Fusarium continuum | reverse complement strand
TTTAGGCACTCGGCGAAGCTCGTATTTATATTTCTCTAACTTAGTATGATATATAGTTGTCAGGGACAAAGTCCGAACCAAGCCCTTTTTAAAGATATTATTTGGAGATAACCTTGCGAAAGGTATGACATAGGAAGCTTGGATGTATTCACGAGGGTCTTGCTCAGCATTCCATCCCGCCTGGTGAAATTGCAGGCAGCAAACCCAATCTGTCCGAGATTCCATTTATGTATGTTTACCCCGTAGTACTGCTGTCGCTATGTCGGGTAAAATTGGTTAAGCATGAAACGATCGAGTCAATGGCGGTCGCGCATTTTGCGCCACGATCTTGTTACGATTAATTGTTTATTTGCATGCCCCTTTCTGAATCTCATCAATAATGACAGAGATGCGGGGTCATAGTCCGCTGCCTGAGAAGGAGGAATTTCATATCACCCCTTGCTAAAAGTGATTTATCGGCTGTAATATTTAACGGTTTCTCTAGTTAACTAGGTTTTAGAAAGATAACAGCTTAAGCCAGCTCGCATTCGATCAGACTCTCAACCCCATTTGCAACAGTCCAGATACCAGAGATCTTTAGTCCGGCTTTGCCTAGAAGCTTTTCCCAATTCTCTTGGGTACGTTCTCGAGAGGCAAGAAGGGTTAACATCATAATGTCTAACGCTGTTGCTTCCCACTGAGCGCCAGTGTTGGGGATGACGTTCTCATTGATGAGTAACTTGCTGTACCCGGGCTTCATAGCAGCCATAACCTGCTCCAGGATCTTGAGACAGGTTTCATCTGACCAGTCATGCAGTACGGAGTGCAAGTAGTATGCCCGGGCACCTGCAGATCAGATTAGAACAAGTGATCAAGAACAAGCACAGGGATACATACCCTTAATAGGTTGCTCGGTGTAGAAGTCATACTTCATCCTTTCAATCTTATTGTCAAGCGTGTTGATTTGGTCAATGACCACAGGAAGATCTTGGAGAATGAGACGACCTGGCGCATTGGGGAATTTTCGAAGGAACTCCCCAATGTCGTGACCAAAAGAACCACCAACATCTACAAGAAGTGCGGCTTGTTCATTCTGCTCAAAACCATCGATGAGCTTTTCTTGGACGGGGAAGAAACCAGCATCCATCCATGATGGCCTGCCTTGGCGGTAGCCACCCATGTGTTGATGGAACAACTGACCGTAGGGGGGGTTGGTATGTAAATGCTCAAAGAACGTCTTCTCCGTCTTATAACCGAGCTGTAGAGGGGAGTTATTAATATCGGTAGCGTCCTTCCAGGCGTTCAAATCGGCCCATTCATGGAATTGACCAAGGGCGTTGATGCAGGCTCCTGAACTGTAAAAGTATAAGTCAGTATCCAGCTATGCTTGAAACGGGGGGAGGTCTTACATGCACGGGTATCCGGCATAGATGAAAGGGAAAGCCATTGACTTGATAAAGTTCGTCGCTTCGTACGTATCTTGGTCAACTTCCGTAAGATAACCCATAGATGAGACATGTCGTAAAAGGCGGGCTTTATTGATTAGTTAGCAACATCATACATTAACTTATCAATCGACTTACCAAGCAACGCAGGCTCAATGGCTTTTGCCTTGGCTACCTCAGCTACAGTGAATGGACCTTTGATCTTGGCTACGTGTGTCCACACATTTTTTACTGTGCCGGCCGTCAATGCGCAGTGCAGTGATGGCTGAGTTTAACACTGTTAGATATAGCGTGCACACAGGTCTAACACATCAGACTTACCTCGGCCCAAGTGTGACGAAGCATGGTCTCTCTAGGGGTCTCTAGTGATTGCCAGAGACTCTTGGCCTTTGCCATCAACTTCTGCCGCGTTGCGGTTTCATCCTTCTTGAGTTCTTCACCCAAGGAGATGATGTCTTCAATCAAGGAGGGAACAGCATCAATGTTCGTGGCCTCCAGCGCAATGGAGGTGTCTTGTTCGTCAGCTTGAACACCCCCGTTAGCGGTCTCGGTTGAGTCCGATGTTTCGGAAGAACTCAAAACCGTGACTGAACTTCCAGTCTTCGTCTCAACGCTAGGAGCGTTCTTTTCCGAAGGCGTGGCCTGTCCATTGGCGAGAGAAATGATTGTATCAGTCATGATGAAGGTTTGTCTTGTATGAAAGGAAGAAGGATTTTATGAACGACAATTCAAAAGATGGTAGAGCAGCACGAACTCTGAGAAACTATTTAAGGTTGAACGAACAGCGCAGAAACGGAGGACATCTGAGACTTATGCAGCAACGCCTCGGCTAGCACAAGAATGGCAACTATGTTGGCTCTTGGTCCGAGGCTTACGAGTCATCAGCTCTGTCGTCCCATAGCTTCTATCTTCATATGGTTTGATTCATTGGCTCAAGCGAGGGCTGGGGTCAATCTCTTATCTCTGTAGTCGCTGGGGTAGTGATGTAATGCGATCGTCAGAGACTCAGAGTGGCCAAACATCAGCAATCCTACACAGCCTCTTTTTGTCAAGGATGGACTTTAACTGCATAAATTCACAAAGTTGCGCCAATGTGATTTATCATAAAATGATTTCCGACGCTGCAATGTGGAGAGTAGAGTGCGCGGGGAACCAACAGGAACAGGAGAAACCTCATTCGAAACATAGCGACTGCAACGTTAAACCAACAAAGTTGCAACCTGTAAAGGGGTTGAGCAGAGTGCAAGGGTAAACCAACACGACAAATATAACATATTGAGCAAAATATGACGAGTACAACCTCGAGCCAACAAAACGGCCGGAATAGGTTCCTATTCCTTGGCAATACCACTTGGAAGATGTACCCTGAACAGAGGCAGCTACTCTTACTCGAAGACAAGGGCACGCGTAAAGTTTTAAAGACAAGAATGATAGACCCAGTCGCAAGAGTCTAGTTTCGAGTGCTGCTGACAAAATGAATCTTACGACGCAGAGAAGTAAGCTTAAATGGACCGGGCACGTTGGACGCTACGAACAAAGCGCTGAATCAGCGGGATACGGCTCCGGCTCGCCAAAGGGATTTTAGTATGAAGAGTATTGCGGGCCGGTTGATCCCATACCAGCCAAGCATTGTTACGAGGAGACTAGTCTAAGTGTGGTGATAGAATGGACGACTACCTAGGTTACAAGCACGCATGCCCATCGTGCACAGAAGTCCCCATTTACGACTGAAGCTCCATTTATTGAAGCGAATATCACGCTACTAACCTCCAGGATTTTCTTACTCTCTTGTATGGTTCCCAATGGTAGCCAAACCCGATGAACGATTGTCACCTGATACCATCATCTTTCCAGCAACGTGCGTTTTGTCACATGTGTGTTGGTGCAGGTCGGCCTTACCCCTGGGACCTTGGCATGAGCCCACAGACACCCCTGACTGTCGGTCTTTTCTTTTTTTTCGTCGCCAACGTTGCCTTGACATCTGCAACCTTAATCCACCAAGATCCCTGCCTACATGTTTACTTCCGGTACAAACCTTAGAGGATTTGAGTTGGTTCACCATGCTCATCCAGAGTCGTCTACGAGAGAGATTTCTCGGGGACAAAAACTGCCCTCTCGGGGAGCACCGGCTCGAAGTTGTATCACTGTCGATCTCTTAGTTCATCAGTTCTCACTACCATTTAGCATTGCGTTCCTGAGGCCCGATCCTGGCGAATTGAGACGACTTGTGTGCCATAATGTTTGAAGATCCATGAGTATAGCGCGGTCAATCCTGCCGACCAGGATTTCTTAGCTGATTTCTTAGCCTCCCACATGTTGCCCATTCTCTTCTCGCTTCCTGGCTGTCTCTTGACTTAAGACTTATGTCCCTCTTCTGGTTGAGCCGAAGTTGGTGAAGAGGTTTCTCTTGAGGGACTTTGATTATGTGTCAATGAGACAAGATGCCTTCCACCACCCCCCACACACAGGCTTATCTCGATGCTAATAAAGGACCAACCATTCTTGGTGTAGTTCTTACCGTCTCTATCCTAAGCACTATTTTTGTTGTTGGTCGATTATATACACGCAAGAAGATTATCGGCGCTTTACATTTAGATGACTGGTTTACCATTGTTGCCGTGGTTAGTCGCATCATTTTCTACCCCGCCCATCCGATCAAGTCCTAACCAAGGTATCTCAAGATATGTGTGTGGTGTCAAGTGGCTGTAACAATCGTGGCTGTTGGCAATGGCAATGGCAGACACTTCGATACCCTCTCCATATCTCAGCAGCAGAATGTCATTCTCTTTACCATCTTGGGATTTCCATTTGGGGTATTAGCCTTCGGGTTCCCCAAGCTCGCCGTCGTCGCCCTTCTTACGCGCCTCTTGAATCCAGGACGAAGGCACTTGATTTTCCTTTGGGCTCTCGCTGGGTGCTGTCTGCTGGGCCTGGTCGGTTGTATCATCATTCTGTTTGCCCAGTGTTCGCCTGTTGAGTCTCAGTGGACTTTTTCAATCACTGATAAGACCTGTTGGAGTCCATATGTCCTGGTTTACTTCGCCATTTTTGCAGGAGGTAAATACACTCATTTACTACTCACTGCGTTCTGTGCTAATTCTGTAACAGCCTTTTCTGCGGCCGTGGACCTATATCTTGCTGTATATCCCGCCGTGGTTCTATTTAACTTGCAAATGAACATCCGCAAAAAGATTGCGTTGTCTTTCGCATTGGGTATCGGGTCGATGTAAGCACTCTTCCTATTCTTTATAGATAATGGGCTACTGACTGCCTCCCCAGCTCTACCGTAGTGGCTATCTACAAATGTACCCGACTTCCTTCACTTGCAAGTCCCGACTTCTCCTGTGAGTTGAGCAATACTACTTTGTTTCGATGAGGCTATCCGAAACTAATTACTCGGCAGATGACACATCTGACTTGGTGATCTGGACTGTGTAAGTAGACGAAGCATTACCTAGAAGTTATGTCGGATTCTAATATTAGTGTCCTTCTAGAATCGAAGCGAGCACCATCATTATCGCATGCTGTATACCAGTTCTTCAGCCCCTTGTGGACGCTCTCATGGGTCGTCGGACTTTCGGTTCTTCTCCAGGGTATAAGCATTACAACTCATCAGGGTATCAGAATTACGGAAATTCTCGAGCCGGTCAACCTCGGTCCAACATTGAGCTTAACGATAATCGACAACCCCGCAGTGGAAATCGAGATAACATGACCAATGCAAAGTACCTTGGGTCTGGGGCTGTGGAACTTGATTCGCAGGAGAGCATCTTGCAGCACGGCAGCACGCAAGCAACCGATGCTCATTCAGTCCATGCACCTCTTTGAGCCACGAAATGGTCATGACCTTTGTATTTTACTTGTATTTACAACAAGCTGAGAGATTAGGTTTAAGGTCCATATTAGTGGGCCTCGTTATAATATGAGCCTAACATCTACTCTACATGCCTAAGCATGCTAGACCTCCCAAGACTTAAATCACTTTTCATGAATTTACATACTAATATAAAGATACTACCGCTGTTACTCACAGTGTAAAGCTATACATCAGGTTCTCAAAAGCTTGTCTTAATTCAAATTTCCCCCTTGAAGTTACAAGGTATCAGATCAAAATGCTGTGGCTACGCGGAACTAAATGTGGCAAGCATTTTGATTGAACTAGTGGCGTTTGTGATCAGAATAAGATGAGTCAAAATGGTTCAAGATATACAACTTTCACCTCAGCGGGTGACTGAAATCAGATATGCTAACTATCACATGTTGGATAGCTTTAAAGACTAAAACTAATGATTCTATAGCTTAGATGACCAAGAAATAATAAGAGTACCCTTGAATAAAGTAATCTTTGCGAGGATGAGATGCTTGGCCACTAGCTTTTTATATTGCCTTCCGATGCCGAAGCTTCCAGTCTTCCGCTCAAAGTCTTCATCGCCTCAGTAATGGTCTTTAACTACTACAGTTGAATACTACGACGACCACCATTACAGCAACGGAAGCAACACTTTCAGTTGGCCAACCTACAAAGATGTTTCGTCCAACTCTTCAGTTCTAGACCCTAGAAGCTTCAATATAATAGCAACTAAATTAAATAGCCAGTACTTTTCACCCTTTTGCTAGAATGGGCTGGGCGGACGATATTGCCAGGAGGGATTTGAGATAATGAAAACCGACACATCAGAATATCAAGACCATATTCAATTAGACGCTTTCTAGCCTAATTATTGTTGCATTTGTTTTGGGCTACTGGAGATTTTTTTTTTTATGTGATCTACGTCAATGAGGAGGGCATTTAGACCGGCAGTGCGTACAAACCTATCCAACACGGCGCTGTCCACAAGCGTCGGCCAGATGTAAATGCTGCAAATCATGTCCTCAATCCTTAGAGCGATTCCCGGTCAACTCTTTGTCGACCTATCAAGATTATAAATCAGAAATAACTTGACGGAGCCGTGATATCTTCCGTAGTCAAAAATGCTTACTCTGAAGCCCCTTGAACTTGAATTCAATGAAACGGGGGTGGACCCAAGCTGACATTGATCGGACTAACGTGGTCCCGCTGTCTTGATAGGCAGCGTTCCGGACTTTTGTTTTTGCGTGACAAGCACGGATAGCCAGTAACAGACAAGTAGACTCAAGCTTACCCTAGAGAATTACAGACTTGTTCTAAACCTTCTCTTTTTGCAAACTAAATCACCTTGGACGCATTAAGCAAGACTCAAGGAGTCTCGGTGACGTAGCACCTTCAGTTTTAAACTTGTGCGACGTCATTCTCAATGTTTGGGTCGTTGGGTCTTGACACAAAAAGCGCAAGCCACGATGCGCAGTCTAATATTCCCACCACGAAACCAAATACAGTCAATAAATCAACAGCTATTCTATCGCCTCAAAAGAGATACTATTCAAACATCAAAGCCAACCATGAGTGAGCCAAAGTGCCCAGTAATATCTAGCAGAGTCGTCAAATGTCCGGACGGACTCCCGGTATGAAACTGATCAGAGGGGGCTGTAGCCGGCTTTGTTTACGGTTCCGCGGGAGACGGTGTCCGCCGATCCCCCGGGCCGAGCAAAGAGCCAATCCCCGATCCCCCGGGCCTTTATACAATTGAGAACTTGAGCGGCGCTCTTCGACTTGCTCAAGGCTAATGCAGAATGAAACAAGAGTTTCTCTCCGACTAAATGTTGAGATTCTTAAAACCGCCTATAGCAAGGCATTAAATTAAGCAAAGTTGAGGAGAAAAATCATTCATAGAGCAATTCTTTACGTCATCGAAATCGTCCTAAATTAGCCAATCTGCTGTACGGATACAAAAAGTGAATTCAACGGGTCGCATAAACTACAGTAATTAGCCTTGGACGGTTATGGCGGGCTTGTAGGGTTCTTCAAGTTCCCGACACTCCGCTCTGCTCATCGCTAAACTTAAACATTCTATCGTCGAACTTAATTCCTTCGCACACTCAGGCGGGGAGTCGGGGACGACGGATAATCCGCACACAAAAGCACTCTCTCTTGACTAAAAGAATGGCAGCGAAAGAAATATAGGGTCACTCATAGGGCTGATTGGCGCCAGTCACTGGCTGTCTACTTCTGTCAAGCATATTTTAGTGTGCGGATTATTCGTCGACCCTCTCGGCACTGCCGCAGATCCCAGCTGCTTTATGTACCATCATCATAATGACGACGGACTAGCGGGCGGTAGGCATATCCGACTAGTCTAACTAAATGATTAGAGCTTCTTCATGGCTGAAGTATGTGATGCGCAGAGTTTGAGGCTACCGAACCCCCGACCACGAACGAACTTCATACACCAATGGCAGTATTCTCGGGGTCTGCCAACGCCCGCTACTTGGGCCGTGATGTTGTTGCTGCTTGACTTAAAGCCTAGTCGTTTCCGTCAGGAAAAGGTCGTTTCTGTAGACATACTAAGTTAATTGTTTAATCCTTAATCCTGCCCATTCCATCGCCTCAAGACCTACCTATTCTTATCCCCAGCCTCGATTCCCCTAGCCCTTGAATCTGCATTTCGATTACCTCTAATCATCAATACCGCCATCATGGCGTCTCGATTGTCAACGGAAAGTCTACCCAACTCGGTCGACATGGATCGATCAACCACCAGCGACTCCAGCGACGGCCCGCAACCATCTAGCGGGAGCACATATAACCAGCCATCGCCAATCATACGGAGTAACACAATGATCATGGACGAACAGGACCGCCGAGAACTGCAGAGAATTGCCACAGGCATCTCGCAGCATCGCAGACAAAGCTTGGCTACTCTTCCTTCAAGAATTCCAGATTTTGGTGAAAATGATCCTGCGCTAGACCCCACAGATAAAGCCTTCGACCTTTCAAAATGGTTGCCAGCCTTTATGCATCAGCTGCAAGAGGCGGGAGTAGGCCCCAAGAGTGCAGGAGTCGCCTACAGGAACCTCAGTGTGTTTGGCACAGGAGCGGCGTTGCAGCTACAGCAAACCCTCGGTGACATTATCCAGGCGCCACTGCGCATCGGTGAGCTCCTGCGACCAGGAAACAAGGAGCCTAAGAAGATTCTCCATCAATTCGATGGCCTTCTTCGAGGTGGTGAGACCCTGATCGTTCTCGGCCGCCCCGGTTCTGGATGCTCCACGCTGCTCAAAACCATCACTGGAGAACTCGAGGGGCTCAGTCTTGGAGAGGCATCTGTGATTCATTACAACGGCATCTCCCAGAAGGACATGATGAAGGAGTTCAAAGGAGAGACGACTTACAATCAAGAGGTGCGCAGTTCAGACAAATTAGGCGCCCCAAACATTTATGTTTACTGACATCTTCTTTAAACAGGTTGACAAACATTTTCCTCACCTCACAGTCGGCCAAACACTCGAATTTGCAGCTGCGTGCCGCATGCCATCCAACTTCAATGTACTTGCAGGTTTAACACGGGAGGAAGCGTGCAAAAACGCCACGAAAATCGTCATGGCAGTTTGCGGCTTGACACATACGTATAACACCAAAGTAGGCAATGACTTCATCCGCGGCGTTTCCGGAGGAGAGCGCAAGCGCGTCAGCATTGCTGAGATGATGCTAGCGCAGTCACCAATGGCTGCATGGGACAACAGGTTAGTCGCACTATTGCTCAGGAAGACAGGAGGGCTGACACAATAACTGCAGCACGCGAGGTTTGGACTCGGCAACTGCTTTGAAGTTTGCGCAGGCCATCCGTCTGGCTTCAGACTACACCGGCTCTGCCAACGCCCTAGCGATTTACCAGGCCAGCCAGGCCATCTACGATCTCTTTGACAAGGCTGTGGTTCTATACGAAGGTCGACAGATCTACTTTGGACCTGCGAGCAGAGCCAAGGATTACTTTGAGAGGATGGGCTGGCAGTGTCCTCAGCGCCAGACGGCCGGTGACTTTTTGACATCTGTCACTAATCCCCAAGAGCGAAAGGCGCGGCCAGGTATGGAGAACCAGGTGCCCCGAACGGCCGAGGAGTTTGAGCTGCATTGGCACAACTCGCCAGAGTATAAATCTCTCCGAGAGGAGATTGAGCTCTATCAAGCAGAGTTTCCGGGCCATGATCGGTCCGAGGCTATTGCACCTTTGAGAGAGCGCAAGAATCTCAGGTAAGAACGATTTGCAAGCCAAACTCTCGGTAACTTGCTGACAATGCACGCATAGCCAAGCCAAGCACGTTCGACCAAAGTCTCCTTTCATCATCAGTCTCGCGATGCAGATTCGCCTGACGACCAAGCGTGCCTACCAGCGAATCTGGAACGACCTGTCCGCAACTGCCACAACCGTGGCCACCAACGTCATCATGGCCCTCATCATCGGTTCTGTCTATTATGGTACAGGTGATGCAACTGCTAGTTTCTACTCCAAGGGAGCCGTCCTCTTCATGGGTATCCTCATAAATGCCCTTGCTGCCATCTCCGAGATCAACAACCTCTACACCCAACGCCCTGTCGTTGAAAAACACGCCTCTTACGCCTTCTATCACCCAGCAGCTGAAGCAATCTCCGGTATTGTAGCTGACATACCCATCAAGTTCATCTCAGCAACTATGTTCAACATCATTCTTTACTTCCTTGCCGGACTGCGCCGAGAGGCCGGGAACTTCTTTCTTTACTTCCTCATCACCTACATCTCTACCTTTGTAATGTCTGCCATCTTCCGAACCATGGCTGCTGTTACCAAGACGGTATCCCAAGCCATGATGCTCGCTGGTATTATGGTCTTGGCTCTTGTTATCTACACCGGTTTCATGATCCGTGTGCCGCAAATGGTTGATTGGTTTGGGTGGATCAGGTGAGTGTAACAATCTGAACTGCCTGGTAATTGCTGACACTTCCCAGATGGATTAACCCAATATTTTATGCCTTTGAAATTCTCATTGCCAATGAGTTCCATGGCCGCGAATTTGTCTGTTCATCCATTGTTCCTTCGTACCCTCAACTCATCGGCGATTCCTGGATCTGCTCCACCGTTGGAGCAGTAGCCGGCCAGAGAACCGTCAGCGGCGACGCCTTTATCGAGACGAACTACCGATACTACCACTCGCATGTCTGGCGTAACTTTGGGATCTTAATCGCGTTTCTGATTGGCTTCATGGCCATCTACTTTATGGCTACCGAGCTCAACTCGAAGACTGCTAGCAAAGCCGAGGTCCTCGTTTTCCAGCGTGGCCATGTTCCCGCTCACCTGCAGGCTGGAGTTGATAGGAGTGTAGCCAACGAGGAGCTTGCCGTACCCGAGAAGACTGGCGACGGCGCCGACGCTACTGCTGGACTTGAGCCGCAAACGGATATCTTCACCTGGAAGGACGTCGTCTATGATATCGAGATCAAGGGCGAACCAAGACGACTCCTGGACCACGTCACTGGCTGGGTCAAGCCGGGTACACTTACTGCTCTGATGGGCGTTAGTGGCGCTGGCAAGACCACTCTTCTTGATGTCTTGGCTCAGAGGACCACTATGGGTGTCATCACGGGTGACATGTTTGTTAACGGCACGCCTCTTGATGCAAGTTTCCAGAGAAAAACAGGATACGTCCAGCAGCAAGGTAAGTTCGAACTATCATGCCTTCAGCAGAACAACATTAACGCAGTTCAGATCTTCACCTCGAAACTGCCACCGTTCGAGAGAGTCTCCGCTTCAGTGCTATGCTCCGTCAGCCCGCGTCTGTCAGCACCGCAGAGAAGCACGCCTGGGTTGAGAGGGTGATCGATATGCTCCATATGCGAGACTTTGCCAGCGCTGTCGTCGGCGTCCCTGGAGAGGGCCTCAACGTTGAGCAGCGTAAGCTCCTCACGATTGGTGTCGAGCTCGCGGCCAAGCCCAAGCTACTCTTATTCCTCGATGAGCCTACCAGTGGTCTGGACTCCCAGAGTTCTTGGGCTATCGTAGCATTCTTGCGTAAGCTTGCAGATGCGGGCCAAGCAATTCTTTGTACGGTCCACCAGCCGAGCGCTATTCTATTCCAGGAATTTGATCGACTTCTTTTCCTTGCGAGAGGCGGTAGGACTGTATACTTTGGAGACATCGGCGAGAACTCGCGCACCCTTCTCAACTACTTCGAGAGACAAGGGGCTAGAGCCTGTGGGGACGACGAGAATCCCGCCGAATGGATGCTTGAGATCGTCAACAACGCCACGAGCTCCAAGGGAGAAGACTGGCACACCGTATGGAAAGCCAGCCAAGAGCGGGTTGCCGTCGAGGCCGAGGTCGAGAGGATCCATTCGACAATGTCATCCACGGCTCCTCAGGACGATGCTGCTAGCCACTCTGAGTTTGCGATGCCCTTCACCACACAGCTTCGAGAAGTTACCATCCGAGTTTTCCAGCAGTACTGGAGGATGCCTGCGTATATCATGTCGAAGCTTATCCTAGGTGTCGCCGCCGGTCTCTTCATTGGGTTTTCGTTCTTCCAAGCTGATTCGACCTTTGCTGGTATGCAGAACATCTTGTTCTCAGTCTTCATGATCATAACTGTTTTCTCCTCTCTTGTTCAACAGGTAAGCTCAGCAAATCAATTGAACATCCATTAGTATAGTAGATTGCTAATCTCTTTCAGATCCAACCCCATTTCTTAACCCAGCGCGACCTGTATGAAGTTCGAGAGCGACCCAGCAAGGCCTACTCCTGGAAGGCTTTCATGATTGCCAATATCATCATTGAGGTCCCCTATCAGATTCTCACTGGCATCCTCATGTTCGCTTGCTTCTACTACCCTGTCGTGGGCGTTCAAAGTTCAGCCCGCCAAGGCCTCGTGCTCTTGTTCATGATTCAGCTCATGCTCTACGCAAGCTCCTTCGCGCAGATGACTATCGCTGCATTCCCTGATGCGCTCACCTCATCTGCAATTGTCACCCTCTTGGTTCTCATGAGCTTAACTTTCTGCGGTGTCCTCCAAGCTCCCACAGCCCTCCCAGGTTTCTGGATCTTTATGTACCGCGTCAGCCCTTTCACGTACTGGGTTGCTGGAATTGTCTCTACCGAACTAGCTGGTCGTGCCATTGAGTGTTCTGCCGATGAGACATCAATCTTCGATCCGCCCTCTGGTCAGACCTGTGGCGAATACATGGCTGACTACTTGAGGGCTGCGCCTGGGCAGCTACAGAACCCTGGTGCTACAGAGCAATGCCAGTATTGCTCCCTGACCAATGCGGATCAGTTTATGGCGGGAAGCAACATTTACTATAGCGAGAGGTGGCGTAACTTTGGCATCGTCTGGGCTTATATTGCTTTCAACATTTTCATTGCTGTTTTGTCTTATTATGTTTTCCGGGTCAAGAAGTGGAGTTTTGGAAAGAAGAAGAAGGCTTAAAAGAAACCTGTGTATCTAATGGTAAACTTAATCCGATCATGGCATTAATTTCGTCTATACTGAGCGTCTTATGGTCACGTTGACAAACCTACGAAGGATGTTGAAAATAGATAACAAACTATCTGTAATTATCAGCAGTTTACCGAAGCAAATGCCTGAGTCCTGACTGACTAGAATGGAGGGCTTCGGTTACAAAGCTGCTGATCTTGACTCACATTCAGCCTATGCAAGTCTCTTTCAACTGAACAGCTTCCTAATTAAGCCAACCCCGCCCGGCAGGTGACTCATGCAAGCATTTTGGTGCATGTGAAATGGAGGATTACCAGATATAATGTAAGTTAAAGCCTGCAGCATCCAAACATAAGAAGAGTATGGAAGCTCCTTGTCTTCTTTTCTTTCTAAAACATTTATCACGATCCATTTGATTGAAATCTGCATCCATGACGTCTACAAAACCGGCTTGCTCGCTGTGCAGTGTCTCGTTCGACAACAGTCAGGAGCACAGAGTGCATGCCAAGAGTGAATCTCAGTAAGTTCCATCACCTAATTGCGAGCCAAACTGAATACACTCTGACTCTACTCTAGTGTGCAAGCTCTAAGACTACGAGCGGCTGCTTCGGGTTTGATCGACGACTCAGCTTGGGACAACACCTTCTCGAGCCGGGGTAACGACACGACAGACTCGGAGAAAGAGGCTTTGAACAGCGACACCGAATTCGGAAGTGATATCTCAAACGACGCGATTCCAGATTTCGATCCCAAGAGTTGTATCATCTGCTCTCACCACGATCAGAGCTTCGACAAGAACCTTCATCACATGGAAGAAGCACATTGTCTCAGGATCCCGTACCAGAACCACGTTGCTGTGGACTTGGAAACACTAATATGGTATCTCCATTTTGTTATCTTTACCTATCGTGAGTGTATCTACTGTGGGGCACGGAGGCGTACGGTTGAAGGCATACAACAGCACATGCTGGACAAAGGCCACTGTCGAATTGAATTATCAGACGAGCTGCTAGAGTTCTACGATCTGGAAGGACTTAAAGCCCATGGCACGGATACTGCTGTACCCATTGATGGCGAGAGCCTTCGACTACCATCCGGCAAGATCCTCTCACATCGCACAGCTTCATCTGCGAAGCCTCGCCACCGATCACTTCAAGAAGAGAGCCACGATGATAAGTCTGCTCTTCCCAGCCGCACTCCCTCTGGTGCACTTACTACAAGGGATCGAAAGGATGTAGCCCTGGCATCCCAGCTGGCGCGACTGAGCGTCAGGGATCAGCATAGCTTGGTACATCTGCCACCATCACAACAGCGTAGCTTCCTTCTTCAGAGAAAGCGGGAATTGGGCACAGCGCAGCGGACGGAAATGAAAATCAGGATGAAGACTGAGACATTGAACAACAAGACAATGATGAAGAGTTTCAAGAATGATGTTCCTGGGAGGGCTAACGGATGAGAAGACGAGTTCCGAGTCGATGGGTTAGAGATGCTTAACACTATTACAGTTCAATCTTGAACAACGTTGACATCTCTTTTGCTTTTATCACATGGCTTATCCAGCCATAGCCACATCACGTTACTTTGTATCAATGCGCTTTCAGTGTGGTCACTCCACATCTTCTTAACAGTGATGGACACCGCCCGTGTGAGCAGTAACCAGTCAAAATGCATTGCCATCTCCACACTCCAGAGAGTGGCCCCAGTGCTTAGAGATGCCCGATGTGGATGGCCCGCAAGTGGAGTTGGTATTGGGGACGGGGGATATAATAATGAGGGGAATCCGTCATAAGAATCAACCGATGCTGGAACAAGACACTTTGTGCCAAAGTCTACAGTGTCACACGTAACAATGGCCACCGACAACTCGAGGTTACAATCGTTCCCCTCCAAGCCACGGGTCTTTATCGTTTCAGATATCTCCAACGAACCCGATGACGCCGAGTCACTTGTGCGATATCTCTTGTACTCCAACCAGTTTCAGACAGAAGGCCTCGTGGCATGCACATCAACATGGATGAGAAGCAAAGTCTGCCCGCAAGAAATGCACCGGATTATCGATGCTTATGCTGGTGCCGTCGATAACCTGAATTCACACGCACATCCCGACTTTCAGTATCCCACTGCTGAGTACTTCAGGGGCATTATAAAGTCTGGTCCACCTGTAGGTTCAATCTTCTAACATGACTGATCTATTTCTGTCTTTATTGACACCTCTTAGGTTTACGGATTCAAGGCCGTTGGCCACGATGTTCCTCTCAGCGATGGAAGCGAGCTGTTGCTAAAGAGCATCAAAGCTCCCTCTGAAGACCCTCTATGGATTCTCTGTTGGGGTGGGACCAACGTAATCGCTCAAGCCCTGTTCAACCTCAAGCACACCCTCTCCGAAGCTGAATTTGCCGCCCTTAGAGCGAAGCTCAGAATCTATACAATTTCGGACCAGGACGACACAGGAGCTTGGATTCGTAATTCTTTTCCAGATATCTTCTACATCTCCTCTGTCCATGCCTGGAACCAGTACGGAATGGCTGCGTGGACGGGTATCTCGGGAGATCAATACTACGGCTTTGACCAAGGTGGTCCGGACTTCTCTAAGCTTACCAAGGAGTGGCTAAAGCAGAATGTTCAGATCGGCCCCTTGGGCTCTGCTTACCCTGATTACCTCTTTATTCCGGAGGGTGATACACCCACTTTCTTGTACCTCATCCAGAATGGCTTGGGCGTTCCTGAGCATCCTGGGTATGGTTCCTGGGGCGGTCGCTACCAGCTCACCGATATCAGCCACGACGGGCTTGCCAGCAAGCACTACAGCGATGCTTGCGACATTGTCAAAGGAAAAGATGGCAAGACGTATAAGTCGAATCATGCAACCATCTGGCGCTGGCGTGATGCGTATCAGAACGATTTTGCTGCCCGAATCCAGTGGACGCTCTCATCTTCATTAAAGTCAGCCAACCACCACCCCATAGTTAGCGTCAACGGCTCCTCAGGGCCCGCCCCAATCTATATCGAAGCCGAAGCTGGTACAGCCATCGAACTTGACGCCTCAGGCACTTACGACCCTGATGGAGACAGTTTGGTATTCAAGTGGTGGCACTATCGCGAGCCTAGCGCGTCACAATGGCTTGCATTCTTCGAGGTTGAGGAAGTGAAGATCGACAAAAAAGATTCAGAGGGAAAACATGTCCGAGTGACTCTTCCTGCCCCCGAGAAGAGCTGCGTCGAACTCCTTAGCAGAGAGCCCGTTGCTAGAGGCCAAGTGTTGCATATAATCCTTGAAGTGACGGATTCTGGGAGTCCGAGCTTAACAAGTTACAAACGAGTTGTCATCCAAGTGACAAACAAAGATTTGAAGGGAGGCAGCGGCGGCGGCGGCGAGGCCATTGGAGATGTTATGACTGATATTCTCAATGATGTATAAACATACTTCGATATTACTTAGGGCTTCTAAAAATTCTCGGTGTTTTGACATATGAGCTACACTTTTGCAAAGACATATTAAATTGATAGTTTATACGGTGGTCGTGGTGATCACCAAGAGTATGATCCATGTATACGAACGCTTCTACTGCAACGTCGAAGTTATTTATCAAGATAATCACATGAACTCTAGTTATTGTTTTAAGCCAGGGATAGCCTGCCAGTAATCAATCTTGTTTCCACATGGGATTAATTTAGATGAATATTTACCTATGGCTTGACTTCCGTAGAAGATTCAGTCATCCTTCTGTTCCATACTGTAGCGAAAACCGAGGACCATGGACGTTAACTAGGCTAGAAAGACAGTATAGAAGTGAAGGGTCTTGAGGCTTGATGGGAGTATACTACCTATGATGTGGATGGAAAGCAGCCTTGTGGATTTGAGTTAACGATGGGTATCACGCGTTCCTCCCAGGCATAAATATTCATCGGGGTATGAGGGGGGTACGATGACACTGAAAGGGTAATTTTAGGCGTTCAGCAAGACCAACCCAACTACTCCGTACAGTACCAGCTTTTTTGGGCATGTTTAAGCACCACGCCGAACCTTGGGGGAGCCTAAGCCCACTATAAGCATTAGCGATGTCTCGGGAATTCTCCGGGGAATCAGTGCTAAGAATTACCATCCCTGGGCTCGGTCTGCTGCCGACTTGGACTAACTGATCTGGGGTCCCCATACATTGCTATTGAACCTTTGCGGGGGTTTTTTGCAACTGGGGTATAGCGGTTGTCGATAGGTTTAACGGTTTTATGTTGGCAATGAGGCTTCACTGACGTTTCATTCGCTCTATGGCCTTTGATGCCCTAAGTTCGTAAGTACTCACGAGTAGCAATATATGGCGAGCTCGTCCGACTTTTCTTCAGATCCCTTTCGCCGCTGGTTACTTTATATACTACCTTCAACGGGAGTGACACTCGACCCATGAAAGCCACAGCATCTAAGTTGCGCAGCTTATGACTCCCAGAGTGGGCAATTTGATGGCTGCGATTACGGCCGATAAGGTTTGTAGACGTGACCTCATGTTCTGGGGTCTTCTAATTCTCACCATCTTCCTTCTCATCGCCGGTGTTCAAGGAACAGCCCGTTCTAAGTCTGCCAATACCAGAACCGTCGTTTTCATTCTTATCTACAACTAAGGATATAGTGCCTCTATCAATTGTACTGGCTTCTCTCTTCCTGAGAGGTTTCGACCTCCCGACTCAGAGTCAAGACTATTGCCATCGATTAGCGGTATGTGATTCCCTTTATGTTCAATCCTGGCTAGGGAAATCTTGGCGAAAATACGCCTTTGATCTATTGAGGTTTATGTATCTTTTTATATTATATTTTTCTGATTTTTCGAACCTGAAAAACATCAGGGCGGTTCTACCAAGAACTTAGAGGTTTGCGAAGAGCATACAGATCGGTTTTCGCAGCAGGGCAAATATTTATGTACGAACTATCTGAACTATACAACAATCTCACGTAACCATCGCTTGATTGATTCTATTTGGACCTTTTTTTACTTCTCCTTTATCATATAGTCCGGTTGCCGTAAGCCATTCAGGGAGCAAAGTAGACTACTATCCAAGTCGCCAATATGGCCCTAAAATGGCCCTAATTAGCCAATGCTCTGGCAGACCAATAACTATTTGTTTCCGGGCTACCAAAGGCGCCACCGCTGTGCGCTCCCCAGTCAAGAACCTACCTGTGATCCTCGGCTGGGATATTATGCGGATCATAGTTAAAGGTGTTGTCAGTGCCCTGGGCAATTGCACGTTATTGATCATCGCGTCCGCTGTCTTGATGACTATTGGTGCTGGCTTGTTGCCACTTTCAGCTTAAATATTTTGAAACCTGTAGTGCTTTATTATCCAAGGGCCCCGACATCAGCCCACAGAGCCTTTCGTTATCCCAGAGACCAGCAAGGTATCTCGACGTATCTCCATCGCCCTTACGGTCTCACCATGTATCTCAGCTGATGATAGTGGGCTATTTTTGAAAAGGAGCTTCCTCGGAACTTTTTTTCTTTCTTTTTTTCTTCTTTCCTTTTCAAATGGACTAGACTTTCCACAGACAGTTTAGAGCAGTGTTTGTATCAAAGGACCGTAGTGACGAGACTGAGTAATTTTCAAGAAGGTTATTTCATACTCAAAGGGGCTTGGATAATGTCGATACGAGGTTTTGCGCGATCGTGGGGGACATATAATCCGACACGATGCCCTTTGTTTGGTCACCACGAATCACTACCCCTAATGTATTCCAGGTTCTCAACATAATAGTTGCAAGACGAGAAAAGTGTCGGCGTAATTTATGAGCCAGGGAAAGAATGCTTCGAGTGATAGTTGACCAGTCGTGGACTACGCTTAGGCTAATAAAACATCACTTCTGAGGGTAGTGTTGACCGAAGAGGCCACCCAAAAGAAGTGGTGCTGACAAGTAAATCCCCACCTTTCAAAAGCCGGGCCTCTTTACCTCTTTAGTTGTAGATCACTTTGACGAACACGTGTCGGATGAATAATCAATTTTCATTTCACTGCTTACTTTATGACTCACGCCGTCTAAGAAAGAGCATGCTTGTAGCCGGTGCTTAGGTTCGGACTGCTAAATACCAGGCCTGATATATCCGCCAGTGTTTCCGCGAGAGAGCTTGCCCGCTATCTTAATTGCAAGGACTATGGCAGACGAAGTAAAAAAGCAAAAGTGGACCAGAGCCAGAGCTCCAAAGGTCAGAACTGGCTGTCTAACCTGGTAAGCTGTCATTCGGTAGTCGAGATATCTTTGACATGCACAGCTAACTCGAATAGCAAGTTAGTAATCTCATACATGACACTGCAACATCATGCTAATCTTGGTTGCCTAGAATCCGCCATCTCAAGTGCGACGAAAGGAAACCCTCATGCTTCCGTTGTGAGAAGGACAAACGAGCATGCGATGGTTACACAACCCCATCCGAAAAGAAACCCAAAACGAAGTCCCTCAGCCTCCACCAAAAGCAGCACAACCTTGCATCACACCCTCTGACAACAAGATCACAAGTCTTGGTTCCAGCTCGTCTATTACCAGAGACATTCGATTCATCTATAGAAATGGACCTTTACCACCATTTTCAGATATGCACCGTCTCAGAGCTGGCAAGTTCCTTGAATGCAATGAGCTTCTGGCACGCATATGCGTTACCGCTTAGCCAGACTTGCAAACCCGTCAAAGCTGCTATTGGCGCTCTTGGCGGCGCGCATAAAGCTTTCAAACTCGAAAGCCATACCGACTTACTGACCCAGTCTCTTGCTCAGACTTACGAGCTTGCTTCCTTTCAGCAGTATAACAGCGCCATCCGGGTGATTCAAGAGTACATGAACTCCCCAGAGAAGAACTTTATGGTGATTTTGACGTGTTGTTTGATCTTCATCTGTACGGAGAACCTTCACGGGCGCCATGCAAATGTCACTCGACATCTGGAGGCAGCATTCTCCTTGCTAAATTCTCATGGTCGATGGAACGATATGGGAATTGAGAGCCGCGATGACATCGGTCCAAGGAATAAGCAAGGCGAATTAGCCAAATTCATGGATAATATCGGACCTTCACTCTGTGGCCTCGCATCGGACCTGTTGTTCTATGTGGGCGATGATCATTCCCCAAAGCTCGTTGCTCAGCTCAAAGAATGGGTTGAAAAGCAAGATCCGATAGACTTACAACAACCCGGAGTCCCATTTGCCTCTGCTCAAGCTGCCGCGTCGTCATTGGCACGGATTGAAGCTATCTGCGACGTGGAGCTGTATGGCGATTGCCCAATGTGTCTCGGCCAAGGAGTTCCTTGCGGTAATGCCGGTCTGGTCTGCAAGCGTTTTGACGACGGGTTAATGTCAGAAACATTGTATCATAACTGGAGCGCTTGTTATAACGCATTTAGGAACGGGTTTGACACATCAAAGGCTTCAGAATCAGAGCTATTCAGGTTCAAGGTTCTTGAGCTCGAAGAGGCCACTTGGCAGGCAACCTTGAAGCTGGACTCGGTCCAAGATGACTTACAGAAGGCTGACTGCATCAGTATACTACAAAAAGCGGACTCGATCATCAAGTTTTCGAAAAAGGAAAACGGTCAGATCTTCACATTCCATGCAAATCTTGTCCCACCAATCGCCTACGTTATCATATCTTGCCAGGATGAGATCATACAGTGGGAAGGCGTGCGACTCCTTAGATCTCTCGGCAGAAGGGAAGGTGTCTGGGATAGCAGGAAAATGGCGGATATTTATGCAAGCATGATCATTGCCAAAACAAAAAAGCTAGTGACATGGGATGAGATTCCAGCTGACGTGCCACAGCTAACGGAGCTTCTTAAATCACTTCAACTGTGAGCTCCAGTAACCGGAAGAGAGCTGTGAGAACTTAGAATTAGGTTGGCATACCATACACTATTGTCTTCTTACGTGAGCGATATTAATAAATGGTGGAAATGAACTACCCGTGCGGTGCAGCTACCCAAGAATGTTTCTCTTAGACATCTTTGAACACACTGGACTCACACGAACGGATTTATGTCACAATTCTGACGAAACAGGCTTGCATAATGCTTGCTATGGCTACTTGGGCAAAGTCGTACAGAAATTCTGGCAGACAAGCAACAAAGAGATCGCAGTGTTCCGAGACGCTTGTTCGTCCAAAAACATGAGTTTTCTCGAACTAGGTAGTCGGAGGTCTACGAACAGTATTAGGCGTTGAAGAAGACAGATACGGTTGGTTATTGCTTATACCGAAACTGAAAGAGCAGCATTTTATCGCATCAGAGAAAACAATAAAACAATTCCAACACCAGCCGACACGAACCAATTTGGGCCAAGCTTGGCGCCAGCTGCATTATCTTCTGCGTCTTGAGTTGAGTTGCCTCCGATGATAAAATCAGGCTCGTATTTTTTAACCGCAGTGTTGTTAGACTTTCCATCCCAGCAATAACGGTCAAAGCAAGTGCTGCACGCATCAGGGACATCTTCGTTTGCCTTCCACCAACTCCTGCTCATAATAGCACAAGCAACACAGGCGGGCCAGTCCTTGTCAATGGTGGCATTTCCCTGAGTGGCTCCGTTCAGAGCGTTGAGAATGATGCCATCACGCTCAGCGATCGAGTAAGACATGTCAAAGGTGGAAACGTTGCTCTGAGCAGTATAAGGCGCGTTAGGGATATAGAAGATCAGCGGAGGAGGCGATTGGCCTTCTGAGAGTGTGAAGTTGTTCGCATCGCAGCCAAAGAGGGTGGGCCGCTGGTTCAAACGTTGGTTGATGAATGTTTCCGCCGAAGGAATTGAGGGAAACAGTGTACCATTGCCAATGCTAGTGCCAACGCGGTCGTAGGTGGCACGAAGAGCAGTGCCATTAGGCCAGCTGTTGTCAGTGTCGGCAGAGGAATCGATAGCAAAGATGATATCAACACCACGGATCGGCTGAATTAGAGGATGAAGCGGAATGTTTTGCAGATCCTCTCCGCCGTCGACGAGAGTCAACTGATGCTCCTTGGCAATACGGCTACTGCGGGTAGGATTCCAACCAAAGAAGGGATTGGGTGTATACTGAGCGATATCCTCATCATCCTTGTCCAAGCCGACCAATAACCCTTCGACTGCCTTGACCACGACAGATGGGATGTCATTCTCTTTACCGACTTGGGTGATGTTTCTGAGAAGGAATTGGTTGAACAATGAAGAAGATGTACCCATGACGAACCCAATTTGATCAAAACCACGCACGCAGTCGCCGTCGGAATCGATGGTCCCGTCGGTAAAGTTTGAGGCGAGATAGCGGACAGGCGCAAATCCATAAGTTGTAGGATCCCAGGTGCCGAACTCAAAAGGGTTGAACTCATATACGGTTGCGTTGAGGGAGATGACGCGCTGACCAGGGGCACGAGCATCGGCGACCAGAATAGGCAAGGGGGTGTCGGCGTCTTTGAAATTGGAGGTATCGGCGATGGAAGAAAAGGTATAAGAAGGACCACCATCTGATGCATTCACGAGCTGGTACGACAAGGATCGGCCCCAGTAATCAGTTATCGTAGTATTCCATCCTTTCTTCTTCTCCTCAACCGCTTCCATGATATCAGTCCAGTACTCAGCCGTGTTCAAAATGTTGAGGCCCGAGCTCTTTGGGCCGGTGAAGATGGAGCGGTCAAAACGCCAGACAGCCGAACCGCTGGAGCCTCGCTGTAAGTCTGGGACGGTGGTGAAGTTGTTCGCAAAGATAGATCCCACCAGCCAGCCTCCACCAGAGAGACCAGCAAGATAGGTAGAGGCCTGTAGAAGACCGCTGATAGGGCCAGATTCGTTATTGCGAGAGTCGGCTGCCGAAATGAATCCTGCACCGTTCATGAGGGCGCGATAACCGCCGCCTGATGCCGCAATGGCGATATTGGGTAGAGCAGTAGCATTATTCTTGATGCGATCGATATATTTCTCGGCATCGAATCCTGAAATGTTTGCTCGGGAGAGCAGGTCTTTCAGAGGGTCAATAGTGTTGTTTCTGCGCCGACGAAGCCAGGCTTCTTCCTGATCAGACAGGTCGTCGGCGAGCCGGATTTTGGGACGGGTCGAAGGGCAATCTACCACTTTTGGGGCATAATTTCTACTTGGTGAATCTGGTAAAGCCCGGATATCGACGGAGTTGACGACAGCAGGTACTGGTGCTACAGCCGTGTCATCCGAAGCAGCGATGGCGGTGCTGGCAAACAGTGCAAGGGCGAACAGGCCAAGCATTCTAGCTGTTCTGAACGTACAGTTTCGACAGACGAATGAAGTATTATCAAACAGATGATATTAAAAGAAGATGACCGCTTGAGGAGATGCAAAATTGTCACAACGGTGAGGAATTGAAAAGTGTCTCAAGACATACGAGCGAGTGGATGTTAAGATAAGCAAGTGGCATCTCTTACGGGAATGATTTGACCAAAGACCACAGCCCCCCGTTCAGAGTTTACACGGGTGATCGACATGAGTAGTGGCCGGCATGACGCGTCTGAACGGCTAGTTTAGCTCGGTGCAATAAAAACATCTGGATTCACAAGCGCATTTCCACCCAAGAATGTTTGTGCTTTTTTGTAACCCTCCCAAAGGATCTGTCTCAGCTCGGAACTTTCGGCAGTGCAGTAGGCCAAGCCACATCTACAATGACGTAGAAAAGCTGACAGCTGTTGCAACGTATCGTAAACTGAACAAGTCGAGGGGCTCGAGCGTTGTTTGACATCCGGATAAGGTGAATGGGCTTAATAGAGTGCAGATTGAAGATTATCAAGACCTAAGCACGAGTATTGTTGTTGGTGTATACTCAAGCAAACAAATAACACATACAGGTTACGAGAAGGTAGTTAACCATCAATCCGGTCTCCCGCATTTAGGAGAGAGTGAGCGCTGCGGCTGATGAGGAAAACTCTATGCGCGTACTCCAAGCTTGGCATCACCAACAAGACGACAGCTGTCAGCAGATTAGGGTTTATGCAGGGAGTTCAAATTTAAAATTTCCGGCTCTCATTCAGAACAATTACTGGAGACTCAAAATATGCCATGAACCGCGCATTATGCTTGTTGACTCAGAATCGTCAGTGTTAACTACATTCCATGTGAACCTTCAAGCAATATCTTTCCACACATTAGCAAACAAGTAACGCATTCTATTAGAAACACAATTCACCAAAGATACGCAACGCTGGAAGTATGAGTAGAGACTCTCTAAGAGACCGCGCTCTCGACTAGAGTCGGGTGACAATTGAATGCGAATTGCGTCTAATCACAAAGTAAGAAGAGACAAATCGTTGACATCCTTCTGCTGGCGCTGCTCAACAATAGCATCGTTCTTCTTTTTAATTTTATCTGGTCAGCTTCTTGATATCTCAGATTAATGTTACAGAATATATAAGAAACCAGTGTTTTTTCTCCACTACAAGGTAAAAAGAATTTCTTAGTATAATTTAGACACAAATGTGCCTTTTAATCTAAATTGAAACCAATTTCTCTTTCCGTATCATATGTTATTCTGCTACCCTGTGGCTGTTTCGTGCTAAGCGATTTGTCACGATGTAAGCGGTCAATTATCACCGAACTTTGGCTACAGTAGAATCCCCGATGCCGAGCTTCATCTCCACAATATACCGATGACCGGGCTTTAATAAACGGCTATAAGTTGCCCAGGAACATATGGGGGTTAATACATTGAGTAACATTTACACTTCAACTTGAATACCAATAAGAAATGCTAGACCGATTGCTCCTGCGAAGCGGCACTATACTGCAACATGATGCAGACGACAATGTCGTTATCCTCAGAAGCACAGATATCCTGATCGAGAACGGTCGCATACTCGAGATTGGCAGAGCTATAAACGCAAACAGAAGCACCTCTATCATCGAATGTGAGGGCAAAATAATTGCGCCGGGCTTCATCAACGCTCACCATCACGTCTGGCAAAGTCAGCTTAAGGGCAGACTCGGAGATAGCACCATGCTAGACTACATGCTCGAGGGTGGGATGACTCCAAAACTACCAGAATGAATTGCTCACATGGCCCTAGCCAACCTTCAAAGCTTCAACTTTACCCCACAAGACATCTACTGGGGACAGATAGCTGGGTGTCTGGAAGCCCTCGACGCTGGAACAACTTGCGTCGTTGACAACGCACACATGAGCTCAGGGCCTGAACATGGCTCGGCAGCCTTGAGTGCCACTATAGCATCAGGAATACGAGCCATCTTCTGTTACGGAGTCATGCCTCTTCGCGCTGCTGAGTGGACAGAGTCTTCGTTTGAGCTTGACCGTAACCCTCAACCCGATTGGTTGCTGAACCAGTTAAAAACCTTTGCCACAAAAGCGCCCTTTCGAAGCGATCAGAGAGTACAGCTAGGATTCTTCTTTGACTCTTACTTTTTGCCTCAGAATGTTATCTCCGAGACTCTGCATCATGTGAAGGATCTTGGTGTCAAGCTGATAACGAGTCACTACCGACATTGGCCAATCTCCAAAGGTACCTCTAGCCCGGCCAGCATCAAGTGCTCCGTGATTCTGACTCTCATACACAGGTCAGTCTAATGTACCAGAACAATTGAACGCGTGTGGTTTACTTGGACCAGATATACTTCTTGCTCATGGGAATGGCACAACACCAGAACAAGCATCCCTCCTCACCTCAGCGGGAACTTACATCGTTTCAACTCCAGATGCCGAGATTTTCATGGCTTCCGGTGCAGACCCTGTGGCTTTCAGAAAGGATCTTCCCTTCACCTGCCTCGGTGCGGATTGTCATTCATGTGGACCAGTGAGCATGATACATCAAATGCAGATGGCACTGGCGAGCAGTCGGGCAACGCAAAACACAACGGCGTTCGGAGGAGGTCGTTATCCCAAAAAGCACCGGGCGGCCATACAGGAGACATTCAACTTGGCTACAATCAAGGCAGCCCGTGCAGTGTGGATGGATAACGATATCGGGTCAATCGCTGTAGGTAAATTAGCGGATCTGGTTATTTTCGATACAAGTTCCCCATCCATCAGCTGTGCAGCCGACCACGACCCCTTGACGGCTGTCGTCCGTTACGCCGGAGTTCGAGAGGTTGAGACTGTAATTATAGGTGGCAAAGTTCGAAAACACAAGGGTGTGTTGCAAAACGTGCACTTGGCCAAGGACTCCCGTCAGGGTGGTTTCGATGCGAAGCATGAGGCGGCTGAGGCTGAAGAAGGAATGTCATGGGAGCATGTGGCAAAGCAGCTGTCATCTAGCAGGAGAGATATTCAGGAAAGAATTGATAAGGTTAACAAGGATCTTGCAAAGACAAAACTGTTGGGAGTCCTGGGCAATTTGGAAGACATCTTGGTTGACTAGGTAAGAAAAGACAATATATGCTTGTACTTTGTGCAGATTAGTTAGGTTTTCAATAGCAACGTCCTTGATCAAGATTTCTAGGCCCCCCTCTTGAATAGAATCTTAACAATGTGCATATGTCCAGAAAGAGTTGCGCACGGCAGTAGCGTTCGATCGGTAAAATCTCTCGCTTCTATCTTAGCATAGTGAGCAAGTAGTAGATCAACTATAGGCGCATTTCCTTCGCCACAGGCCAAGGACAATGGTGTTCTGCTTGACCCACCATGTTTTATCTTATTATCTGCGCTGTTATTGAGTAATAGCTCGACAACACTGTAATGCCCATGCTTGGTAGCCAAAGATAGCGGCGTTTGACCGAACATATCCTTCAATCCTATATCAGCGCCCCCATCCAGCAGCAGTTTGGCAATGCCCCGGCGTCCCTCTCGCACTGCCAGAGATACTGGTGTCCGGCCATGCCGACTTTTCCATTTAGTTTTGGTGCCGTTGTCGAGCAGCAGCTTCACAATATACTTATGCCTATTCTCTCACCTTGCCTGGGTCAGACTTCTTGAATTGGCTCTCTGTATTTTGGATCAGATCCCTGAGTTCTGAATCGATGAATTTATACATGGCATCGAGGACGAAAGTAATAGGCTCCGCCAGAGTATCATCTACAGCTTTTTCCAGGATCCCCTACAGCGATCTAGTTAAGTCAATTAAGCCATTCCCATCGGTGCGGTATCACTCCTGGCATGCTGAATTTGGAACGGCTTATAGGAGAAGAGTTCATGAAGTAGTGCACATAGTGCTTACCGAACTGTGTTTTGATCTTGGACTTTAAAAAGAAGTAGCAAATAGTTATTGATCGTGGCAGCTTGCCAACTCGGTCTTGCCACAGCTAGGATTTGCCGATACCAGCACAGGACCGGGTGCTTGGTTCAGCCATGCGTTGAAGCGTTCATGTTCGACAAGCCATATGCGTGTGTCTCTTTGGCTAAATTTCATTTGTTAGAAGACGGATATTGAGTCCGTCAATCTGTGGAACACATATCTAAAATCTCGGGTGGCCCAAGGTCCCTTTCTAGTATCTTGTGCTATTCAAAATCTGAGTTGCAGCTGAAGACATGTGCAGTTTAGATTCGTAACCCAGAAAGGAATACATAACGCTGGATCTCGGTGGCTCGGACGAGTCACTGATAGCTGGAACCAGCCCCTTTAGCGCTCATGGGGCTTGAGATTGGCTCATTCATCGACGATAGACAAGGATCGCCTTGTAGACTACTATCGACGGCCAGGCCTTTGGAAGCATGGGATGTCATTCGAATTAAGTTCAAGTAGTCGAGAATGCAGAGCTTCCTCACACAGTTTCGATAAAAAAAAGTCGAAACGAAAAGTTTGAATTGGTCGCCCATCCTGGAAGACAACTAGACGAGATCTCTTACGAACACAGAACTGGGCAATTTTCTTGAAGCAAAAAAAGAAAAGGAAAAGAAGAAGAAGGAGACAGACGATGCTCGTTTAACAAATTAAGAAGCAACTGCACAGAGACTAGCTTGGAACTTAGGTTTACAAAGAGAGAAGCCGATCCGCGCTGTCAGACGGGAAACCGATGTAATACGAACACAAAAGAACAATGACGAAAGTTGTTAATAGTCTGTCTTTAATCAGATCTAGGTCATCAGATGATTAAAATGAGTGGCGTTGGCTCGTTCACTTAGATATCTGGATACAGTCAGCGAAATGTTGGGAATAGTTGTCCGGCACTCGACACAGCATCATAAGCAAGACGTCACCAGCCCACTTAGATCCGCAACAGTCCTAAATCAGTTATTCGCAGGATATAAGTTGGGGAAATCCATCAATCTCATAGGAGTTCCAGATTCACCTAGAAAGTCTAGGCTTCAAGCTCGCTCCCCCTACCCACACATATTATGGTCACTTCCAATACGACGGAAATGTCAAACTCATCACTGCAATCATATCGCATACCTCAGCTCGAAGGTGGACATCGTCCTGGCTCTGATGCAGTGTTCAACTCGCGCAGCAAGGATGATATTGCGGCTGCTCTCAAAGAATGGGGCTCTCAGCGTATACTGCTAGTCCACCACAGCAAGGCTCTTGCAAAAAACACCTCAATCATCAAGGATCTGAAAGAAGTACTCGACGACCGCCTCATCGCTGCCAAGGAGGGTGTCGGATCACACTCTCCATGCAAAGATGTCATCGACATTGCCTACCGAATCACGGAACACGAGGTAGACTGCGTTGTCTGCGTTGGCAGCGGTTCATACTCTGATGCCTGTAAAGTTGCGCGGCTCATGTCTGCCACTCTGCCTACAGGCTTCGGGGAGGACGATATGGAGGCCCTTCTTGACCAAAAGAAAGTATCGCACCGCAGGAGGAAATGAAGAAAGCCGAGGGCGTGAAGCTCATCTTGGTTCCTACTAGTCTGTCTGCGGGGGAATGGAACCATACGGCAAGCTGCACTAATAGCGCTGGCAAGAAGCAGCACTTCTCACTCTGGGATGGAGGCGCCCCGGACCTGATCTTGATGGATCCATGGCTTGCTAGGACAGCGCCAGAGAGACTCTGGTTAAGCTCCGGTATACGTGCCTTGGACCACTGCATCGAGACAATCTGCAATCCAGAGTGTGCCAAATGCCCAGATGTTCAGGGGTGGTGTTAAAAGGCACTGCAGGGTCTATCAAAGGGTTTGGCTGAGTATAAAGAGGGCTTGGGCCGAGGTAAGGAAGACGAAGACGAGTTGGTACACGGAGTGAGCAAGTGTCAAGAAGGAAGTCGAATGGCACTCATGGGCTTCATTGTTTGTAGAGTTAACGTGGGCGCCAGTCATGCCGTCGGTCATCAGCTCGGCGGCGTGGGACAGGTGATGCACGGGATCACAAGTTGTATTCTGCTTCCATCTGTACTCCGGCACACCAATACAAAGAACCCGGAAGCTCAGACGAGGATTGTCGATACATTTAACGAGACTTTGGGATGGGACGAAACCGAGGCGGGAGATTGTGTAGCACGGTTGGTTAAGCTCACGGGATTATCGAGCACGCTGAGCGAGGTTGGAATTACGAGTGATGAGCAGATTGAACGAATCATTGACAGGACTAAGACGAACGTCATGTTTTCGTTTGGAGAGGTTCTCACGAGAGAAGAAATCTCTAATACTGTTTACTCTTCCAGATAGTTTAATCGGATCGGAATGACCACATAGAGTGCACTACACGCCCACGACAGTAATAAAATCGACTATTTAACCCCCCGAAGTGCCAGATAAAGCAATATATTCACAATCCCATTAGTATCTTATCAAAACTAGCACGCTATTATTATCTAACCCTCATTATGATCTACCTATGGTCGGCCGACGTGGCCATTCCAGCAGCAGTTTGCGCATCCAAGGCCAGTACTCTGTCTTTACCCATTGTTGCAGGAGCTGTAACCCGCAGATAATCTGGTATATTCCCTTTGAGCTTGATGTGTTCCCAAACGTGATCTCCTCGCAAAAGCCCTTTCTATCCCGACTGCGGGCGGAGATTACGAGATGCCACTGATGGCCCTGAACAACGACTCCTGGCAAGAAGTCGGGTAGCTCAGGAGTAGGGGCCTGCGTCTCCAGAGCGTCGAGATCAAACAGTTCTGCGTTCTCCTGTATCCATTTCGACAGTCCATCCGCTGCCTCCCGTCTCATGTTCAGCAACCGCTGGAGGAACTCCCAGTGCGCTGGTATCCAGACCCCAGTTTGGAGATCAACAGACTCTGAGACGTGGCTCTTCTTCAGAGTTTCGATACTGAAGGCGATCGGTCGGCCGTGCAGGGTATTTAGTCTGATGTGGTTGAACGAGGCATTCGGCAGGTTGCTACGAAGGGTGTTGACAATGCGGGGAACACGAGGTTCTTTGTCGCAGGTAGGTTCGATGTAGACGCAAAAGTCGGCCTGTCGAGGAGTCGTAGAGTTTTTGTGATACTCAGGAACGACGGTGGCAGTGGTGCTAGGTTGAGTTAGGACAACAAAGACGAGGTTGACAGGTGCGAGGCAATACACACCTAGATCTGAAGTCGACGAGTTGGCTACATCCTGGACCATCTACAGGTCTGAGTGCAGCTTCAAGAACCCGTTGAATTACCTCGGTGTTCCAATCTGGCTGTGAAGCGCCGGACCTTTCGCAAAAGGCGGCCTGGTACAGGACTTTGTGCACGATACGAGTATGTGGTGTGTCCCCCAGTGTCTCGCGATGGTGAGAAAAGTACTTGTCACTCAAAGATCCCTCTTGAGCCCAGTTCCAATCTTTGTAGTGATCATTTCCCTTTACACCGTCGATAACACTACGCTCCGAGGGTGGTAGAATGCCCTCCGCTGCAGATACTGTTTCCATCTTCTGGAGGAGGATCTTCAAGGACGGGGGAACGTCGCTGAGATCTGGTTGCTGGGCGCCATACTCGACATCACCGAGATCTAGAAATGAACTGTGGCCAAGCTGATGATATGCTCCATATGCTGGCCCGGAGGAGGACAGCTCCCGTGGCAACACACTGGAGCGCTTGTTGTTCAGGCCTGATGCTTGTCGGGGGTCGTGGCCGATACCATCGTTATCTTGGTTTCGCTTTCGCTTGGCGCTGGGCTGGCGTGATTGCGCGACGAGATCCTGTGAGGTCTCACGAGTCGGGGAGTCAGATCGGGGTCGCTTTCGGAGATCGGTTTGCTTTTCGTTGTGCGGTCGCGTTGGCTCAGATGTTGCCAAAGGTTCAGACTGGTCTCGGACGTTCCCGAGCCAAGTGTGAATTGTTTGGTTGAGAGACATGTTCTCGACGGCTGGCCATGGTTAATGGTTTGTCGTTATCGTGGTGCTGACGCTGTCTCGTGTCTTTTGGTGTTTCGACGAGTTGGCCAGCTCAATCCAAGCTTAAAGGATCAACGTAATTCCGCGTTGCTGGTTGGTCCAAAGAAGTGAAATAACTCTAGAAGTGAGCTATAGGGTAGCCAATTATGGTGCTCACTCTCGCCTCGCCTTTTAACCTACATACCTATCTCGCACTTAGCACCGAACCCAATTCTATTGTTGTTCAATCACCCAATGAAATACATCTTCTATTTGATCTTCCAGCTTAGCTACTGAGGTCGGAGTCGAAGTCTTTAACAGTGAGGCGGTGAGGTACAATGAGTTGCCATGTTGATGAAAGATACTAACCATTAAACCATTGACGCCCTCAGCGAAAAGTCATGTTTTCCGCGATTTGTCCCGTGTATTGATTCAAGACGGGACGATCTCTTCCAGCCGATTGAAGACGACAATAGATAACGTATTCGCGTAGCCTTTACTCATCGGACTTGCATAACTCTTGATGGCCACATCATCAAACGCGTACTTTTTTGCGCATCGAATTAAACATTTCGAGACATTACTCATAGCTAGTCAACGCCGTATTCCTTGGATAAAACCCTACGTCGCCCCTCCATGTTACTCCAACCACGTCATTCAGCCATTTAGCCGGTACAGGTGGTGTAAGCTTGAACGCGTTTGCGTGTCAGCAGTACACGCATCTTGACATAAAAGCCGGTGAATGACGATATAACATATAAGCTTCCCTTCGCTGATCACTCTTTACACCTCTCACCTCCTTGGCCAACAACTAGTGACTCGATTTTGTAGCACCACTCTTAACCATGACTTCTGAAACCCTAACTGAACGACCACTCGAAAATTCCACACTGCAAATCAATGCAGATGCCACTGACCAGTCAAGACCGATAGAGGTTTTGCAGGTAGAGGAACCTCACAATGATGTAGATAGCATTGTATATCCCACCGGGCCGAAGCTCTGGTCAACAATGGCGTCGATGGGTATCGCTTGTTTTCTCAGTGGACTTGTAAGTTGCTCACGGCTTCTCTGCATGAAAAGACTGCTCACTAACTCCCCAAACAGGACCTCACTATTGTCGCTGTGGCCGTACCAAGTATCACGGATGACTTTCAGACAATAGCAGATATTGGATGGTATTCAGCTGCCTAGTAAGGACTAAACTCATCTCCCGAATCCACGAAGTTACCCGAGTTCTAATGCAGTAAACAACGTTTAGCGGTATGACGCTGAGTGCCTTTGTGTTTTTGTAAGTATCTAATCCCACCAAAGCAAGAATATACACTGAAATTCGACAGTTTTGGCCAGGTTTACAACATATTTTCCATCAAAGCCGTCTTCCTCAATGGCATCGCCACCTTTGAGATTGGCGCCCTCATCTGCACCCTCGCACCATCCTCAGCAGTCTTCATCTTTGGCCGTGCCATCAGTGGACTTGGTCGAGGAGCAATCAACGGTGGTCTTTTCAAACTCTTACGTCAATGCTTCCCTCTTTCCAAGCAGGCCATGACGAACAGCCTTTTTGGCGCAGTGCAGAGTATAGGACTCATCACTGCGCCTACTATCGGCGGCGCCTTGATCGATGCGTTTTCGTGGAGGGCGTGCTTCGGTATCAACATACCCCTTGGTGTGGTGTGCCTGGTATTGACGGCTTATGGTGTTCATAAACAGCCCACTAACCAGGGTGACGTCCCAGTGCTCACTCTGAAGGAAAAGTTCCGAAAGGTAGATCTGGTCGGCACACTACTAGCCGTGCCCGCCATCACATTTCTGCTCATGGCTTTACAATGGGGAGGCACGAAGTTCGGCTGGGGTACCTGGCAGATAATTCTACTACTTGTAGGTTGCGTGCTACTCTTCGCAGCCTTTGGATATCTGCAGTATCGTCAGGGCGATAACGCTCTTCTACCACCCAGAATCTTGAAGCAGAGAAGTATCATTGCGGGGATGTGGTATGGAGCATGCTGCGAGGGGGTTTTGGCCGTCACAGAATACTACATGTCCATCTACTTCCAAGGAGTTAGAGGATATACACCTACAAAGGCAGGCCTGCTTGCGCTTCCTATGGTAGGCGGGTTGACCATCGCGTTGATCATTTCTGGTGTTGGCACCACATGGATTGGATATTATTACCGTGAGTATGCTGCTACCTTAGCCACGGACGAAATCTAACAGCAGTTCTCAGCATTTATGCTGGCCACTAGTGTTTTGACACCCATCGCCTCTGGTCTACTCACTACTTTAGCCCTCGAAGAACAAATCGCCAAAGCCGTTGCTCTTCTTACCTTTCTTGGTGTGGCGGTTGGTCTAGGCTTACAAGGTCCGCAAGTGGCTTTACAGGCCGTGGTGCCTATAGAAGACGTCTCTCTTGGCGGTGCGGTCCTTAGCTTTGGCTCTGGAATGGGTTCCGCGTTGTGGATCTGCGCTTCTGCAACACTGTTCCAAGATCGTCTATCTGACGAGATCCAACAAGCTTCACCAGGGACAGATGTCACGTCACTTCAAGAGGCAGGACTCTCCAAGCTGAGGGAGTTAATCGGGCCCGGCAGGTTGAAGAGCGTGTTAGCTGGCTATGAAAACGCTGTCGTTCAGACACTTTATATCCCATTGGCATTGGCAGTGCTTACCATTGCCGGAGCGCTGGCTATGGAGCGCAAGTCGATCAAGAAGAAGCAATCTTAGATGGCACCTAACACGAGACAGACCTTTCGCGTCGAAACATGAGTGTACAATAGAGATTGGCAAAGAGTTGTATGGGAAAGATTCGGAAAGAGCCTTAATTCAACTCTTATGGGAGTTGCTCAGCGTTTTCATACCTCGATGTCAACCGCAATTGCCAATTTTTGCTACAGTAGAAGGGATCTTTCTAGGTTACTGATATCATCAATAAGAAGAGGACCCTTGAGCGGCCGCAGTTTGGTAGCTAGGGACGGACCTAAGTGAATTAGCCACTGATACATAATTTTGTCAGGATAACGAACAATGTTTAATACTAAGTTACTAACTCATGTCATAGGTTTATGGTGACTGCAAAATCATGATGAAACTACTATCGGAGAGCCCTTACTAATGAAGCATATGGTCCCCTAATGCCCCAATCTATCAAGACCTTACCAGGACCGGAATAGTTGGAGATAGTCAGATTAATAGATGATGGCGAGAGACCTGGTTCTGGCATAGACACAGCTAAGCACGAGAAAGAACAAAGTAAACCAGATAGCACGAAAATGATCTCATTCGCGCGAATATTTCTGAACAAACAGGGGACGCATTATACGATACATTATCCATTTGCATGCCTGCCGGCGACATAGCTGTTGCTGCCCGTCGACGACAACATGAAGATGCACAAACAGATAAACGCCGAGAGAAGATTCCAACAAACCTCCAGTCCTTGCTGGCTTATCATCTCGCGGATTTGTCAAGATATTGCTCGGTGGAATTCATCTAAATAGGCGTAGCTGGCTTTGTGCTAGAGCCCTTATTTCGCGAACCTGTGGTACAACTGCCTTACATGCAAGACCTTTTGGTGCGTTTGGCAGACATGCTGAGGCTCATCGGATATGACCGGCATTATAAGCTTGAGTAAGCGTGTATTGGAATCCTGCCTTTGGAAAAGCTGGGCCAGTAGTCCTGGCCAAGGTAAAAATAGCTGTGTGTAAAGTTGTAAACACGTGGGAGAAATGCTAACTGTTTCCCAGCAATGCGAGTAGACAGTGGAGGGATAGTTGAAAGGGTTGTCGTTTAAAAGTACCTGTAGGGTGTAGATGCTTATTTTAATATAAGATGCAAGAATAATTAGTTTATTTAATAATGAGAGAAGCGTAAGCTTAGCAAAAGAGCAGTGTCGGCTAGCTAATTCGGTTGTCCTCTCCAGTTAAGATATAAACGGTCCTAGCGCCCAGATTTTCATCGAATCCTCTCACTACACCGGATGAATAACATCCGGGGAATCTTCCGTAGTATAGTGGTCAGTATGCAAGCTTGTCACGCTTGAGACCCGGGTTCAATT